>JAHKKF010522922.1:0-14059 GCA_019740295.1 Labeo calbasu
GCCTGTGCTATTTCTTCACAATAAACGCCACTTGGTTTGATAAGTTGTTATATAAAGCGAAGACATTCAGACATTCTCGTGTGTTTCTTAACTGTCCAAAAGTGTACTTTTTGGATGCCTATGCCACAGTATACAAAAGCGTTTGATATGTGTGAGAGTCCCCAGCCTCCCACACACACATAAAACCTCGGCCGCCTCGTTTTCTGCCTCTCATCAAACTGCAGCCAGCTTGATCCCTGACAGAGCACAGCTCCAGCTCTGGATGCACTACAGACAGCGCCACAAGGAGACACCACCGCTGGAGCCGCTCCGCCTGCCAAGAGCTCTGGGCCAGAGAGGCCCCCGGAGGCCCTGGGGTGTGAGAAAGCGCTGCATGCCGTCCGCGCTTCCCTCCACCAGGCCTCAAAACCATCACCAAGGCCATATCAAAGCCCGTCCCGCCGCGCAACGCCAGCGATACCCTCCCCTCCCCGAGGTGGACGCGCTCGAGCTTGTTTAAGTTGCATCGTTGTGCTTGGATGAGCAAGATTTAAATGCTGCTCAACAGAATAAATTATTACTGACTCCAAATTTTCCACTAAAATAAGTAGCATCAGTCATTACAGCTGCAGTAAAGAAGAAACTCAAGCAGAACTTAGTGCTGGGAAAGCGTGATGAAAGGCACAAGAAAGAACATTTTGGAAGAGAAGCATCGTCAGCTCACGATCCGTGCTGAATGCAAAAGCGCATTTTGTTCTAATGCTGACGCTTCTTTCAGCTCATTGTTCTCTTTGTTTATATCTTCATTTAGACCCCTAGCCTTTGTAAAAAAAAGAAATAGACTTTAGCATAATGCTTATTATGGGATCAGTTTACTTTAAAAGTGTGAACTGGGTGCAGTGTTTTCAGACACTTAATTGCATGTTTGTTTGTTTTTTTACACTTAAAATATACCATAGTTTAAATATATATTAAATGAAATTTATAAATCAGCGTTTAATTATATTTGCGTCATGACAACTCTCCAAGAGCTTAGCATGGTAATATACATGGCAATGTTAATGTGTTTGGTTTTGGCGGAATAGATCTGGTACCTACTGTAGCAGGAAATGTGAGTATGTAGGAAATTCTGCTGCGTATATAACATATGTGAATTAACCCTCATATATAATATACATGAAATTACCCTGTAGCAGATCTATACAGGTGGAGCTGGGGAGGTGGAGGGTTTCTTAAGTGCGCTGCAACTGCTACGGCAAGCACTAGCCGTATTTGAGTATTTGAATGTTAAGCAGCAAGCTCATTGGCTGCTGCTGTAAAAAGTATCCAATCAGCTGTGCGATGTGAGTAATGACAGAACTTTGGATTTGTAGTTACGCATTTATAATGATGAAACTGAAATTTAGAACCAAGATGTAGATAATGTTTTTTGTTGTTGTTGTTTTTCTTCAGTAGAACAGTATAGAGGATTTTTTTTTTGGCTGAAAAAAAAATGCAAAGCTACCGTCACTTTGAGAGGACAAAAAGAAAAATGAATACCGTGGCTCCTGACAATATATTCAGCCTGGTCTGATTGTTTATACATAGGTATGTGTACGTAACATTTAGAGGCACAAAATGTACATTTTTGTAAGTTTTAACTACTGCTAAAATGTACAATTTAGACGTATTTCAACTTTTAAAAAGTACAAACTATCACAAAGTATTTTTAGCTAAAAAATCTAAAAAATGTCTTTTTTATCATTTAAGATATTTGTATCAATGCCTTTTTATGATTTTATCAATAAGCATTTTGATTTTTAGCCACCTTAACCCACCCATCAAACCTAAACCTACTCATTTTATAGCGAATATAAAAGGATATATAACGTAACTGGCGAAAATATGCAGGGAAATGACCATTTTAGTGACAATATAGCATAAAAATATTTTCATAGTCGCTAATCCCCCTCCTGCGTCTTAACCTAACCACAACTCTCTCTGAAGAAAAACATGTCAGACAGATAAGTGCAATCGCAATCATTTATTTATTGCAAAAATGTCAAAAGCAGTACCGAAGGCAGGCCAAATGACGATGCATTGCAGCGGCAGTCCTGTCTGCCGGAATACGGAAGGTTTGTGTGAGGTGCAGAGGAGAATTTAAATTGTTAATCACTGAAAATAGTATCCTGACTTATTTTCCTGATACACTTTGTGAATGAAACATGGCATGTCGTAATCTGTGATGAATGCAGGCGACAGCCAATGAGAGTTCGATTTTCCTGCCGTAAAACCTGTCGTTTCTTGATGAGGCGATATTTGAATTTGAAAAAATGCACTTCAGCGCGGGTTTATTACTGTTGTTTATGGTCGCTGGACTCGCTGCTCTGAATGGAGATGAAGATCGCCGGATAAAGGCTTGAATTTGGGTCTGTACCTCGCGATCGTATGGATTTTAAAGATTTGGATTACAGCGCACAAATAAAATTATTTCATTTTGTAATTATGTTGCGTGTTCGGTGTATTTTATGGTTCTATTGTTATTCACAGCATGTCGGAGGAATGCCTTTTGTGTCCCACTATAGCAAACAAAGTAAATAGTACATGAATGGTTAAACAATTGCAGAAATGTTATTTATTTTAAGGGTTTAATGTGTAGTCTTGATTAATGTTATGTAGGCCTATTCTTGGAAATGAGCAGGCAGCAGAAATCACACAGAACAGATTGAAATAATGTATTAATGCAATTGAAAACATAAGGCCATTGATATGACAACTAAAAACAACAATAATATTTTTAAAAAATCCGTGATTTTAGCATTCATAAGGATTTGTTTTTAGGTGTCGTCAATACGTCAGTATTGTACGTTTAAATGCTGAAAATACGTAAGTATTTGTATGTTTAGATGCTGTAAATATGTCAGTTTTGTACATTTTAGTGTCTGGAAAAACGTAGGTAAATATATGTTTTGTAGAACCACATTTTACGTAAAATACATACGCATTATCATGAGGTCACATTGATATCTTGAGGTCTTATGAAGCAAAATGATCGGTCTGTGCAAGAAACGTGGCATTATTTACAACATTATTACCTGTAATCCAGAGCCTCAGGCAAATGGTTCAAAGTGATGTCCGATTCACAAAGGAATCATCCTTTTGAACCGGTTCTTTTTAAGAAACTGGATGTACCCGTTGTCGTGGTTTATGTAAAGAGGTGAGTTGATAAAGTCAAGTTTATTCACTTTATTTGCTCTAGACATGTAAAACATCTTTGTTTCGCGTCATTATTGGGTGCTTTAATAACATTATTGCGTATATGTGACATCATTGTGTGATTATGTAAACAAATTAGTTAAATGAACCAGTTCTTTCAAACAAACTGTTGAACCAGTTTGTGGAAAAGAACAATTTTTCCCCTCTGGATTAAAACAAAGTTGTAATTAATGTTCAGTTTCTTGCATAGGACGATCATTTCGCTTCGTAAGACCTTAATACATTGTCAGGGGCTGTGGGTATTCATTTCATGTTGCCTGTATTTGCATTCTTGATTCTCAAAAAGATGGTAACCGTGACTTGCATTTTATGAATCACCACTGCATTATAAGCACACTTAAGTCGCACTTAGTTCATTAATATTACATGATCCTCAAGTACATTTTTTTAAAATACACTTCTAAGATATGAAGTACACTGCAGTTGCACATTTAATATATTTAGGTACCATTCTTTTTCACAAGAAAATGTAATTCGGAGTAGCGTCATAACATAAACAAATGCCTTTTAACTCTTTGTAGTTCAGTAAATGCTGGATTTTTCTACACAACTGAACAAAAAGGCATCAAACACTTTGCAAATAGTTACAGAGGAAAAACTGGATCATTTACACACTACAAGACTTTAAAGTTGTATGAAATCAATATGTGCTCTAAAATCGGCTCAAAATATCAAATATGGAATCAGAATAGTCTGAAGCTAAAAAATCTGATTCTGTGACCATCATACACTAGGTGACTTTCTATCTGCAGACTGATTCTGACTTCCGCCAACTAGCGTTGACCCATCCTGGGTATATTGCAGTAAAAATCTGGACGAATGTCATGTAGTGTATTCCAGCCTTGAAGTTACATGTTGAAAGATGATCTAAAAGTTGTTTGCTTTGAAAGTACAACACAGCTTTCAGCTTTAGAACTGGATTGCTAGCGTGTCCTTTAGAAGTGGCTATACTGTGAAGCTGTAACCTTTGGCCTCAAGGAGCTGTTGAAAATTCCCACACAGCGACAACACACTAGTCAGATAATAAACAACTCCACAGGACAAAGGAATGGAGATTTATTTGCTGCTGAAACGTTTAGTGTAGAGGCATATGTGTGTCACCGCGGGCGCAAGAAAGGTGAGCTGTGAAGACAAAGAGAAACGGTCTGACACAAACGTAGAGGAGACTGAACCCTCTTAATACATCCGAGACAATCGCCAAGACTGACTTGGCCATAACGGCGTTTCCATCACCCATGTTCGCCTAGGCCTTTTTATTGCGATTTATTGTTCAGGAAATGGCAACATGCACTTAATATAGATTGGAATGTCTACACTTTTAATACAGTTCCCAGAAAGCTTTTCAATCATGTATCAGCTTTCGGTGTTTTCTCTCTCTTCTTTCTTTTTTTGACAGGGCTTGTGATGCATATGTGGTGTAGGTGGGTTGTAGGCTTTTAAATATGGGATGTTGGCTTATGGGAGAGTGGGGTAAGATGAGCCACTTTGCTGATGGACAAGATATACTTATTAAATGTGAGTCTAATTAAAACACAGTAAATGTGAAACCAAATTAATAATGTCTTTTTAGATGACTGCTGAGATAATCCACAGCAATTGTTCTCTTTTATTAAATTATTTACATATATTGTTTTAATTGACATTTCTATCACACATCTTGTGAACCCTAAAAGTCAGTATTATAAAATCTTATTCTTCTTATCATGGCTATAATTCAAATCAGAAGTTAAACCCTTACAGTTACACAGCTCCATATTACATTTAAAGCCTTTAATCCTCCTATAAACAGTCACATAAATATTTATATCATATCGATGTCCTCTGTGTCATTAATTAAACCACCTGACTAGAAAAGCCAAGTTAAGCTTCCATGAATAGCGTCCATCACGTACATGTGACAGAATGGAGAATACTTCGTTTCACCATTCTTAGATCTACTATATGCATTAGTCTTCATCAAAGTTATCGTTTTCAATCTAAATATGCAGATTTCAGTGATGGCAAGAGTTTTAGGCATTTTACATCGGCATCCTCTGTATCATTATTTTGCATCAAGGGAGGTACGAGTTTTGTTTCGCCAGAATCAGACTTGGCTCCGATACTTAATCAATTACCACAGGAGGCCAGTGTTCAAGGCTTCGACGTGAGAAACTGTAGGGAACAGAATCGACTGTGTGATTCACAGAGCCATTCTTTCATCTGCTAGTTTCTCTCAGTATCATTGGCATGCCGATACTGAGTCTGATCTCAGTTCAGGCCTCACTTATAATTGCCTCATTTATAAAATAGTCCCGATTTTCACTGGTCTTTAAGCGCTGATGACTCAAACAGAAATCTATGAGGCGTGCAGGGGTGATGGAGGAAAAATGTACACCACTTATTTGAGCTTTTGAAGAGACAAACCCATCCAGTCTAATGATCAGCTGCCATGAGAGTGAAGTAACATGGATTTGGTTCAAACCTTTTCTAATTGCACAGACCGGTGATAGATTGAGAGATTGCAGGATAGATAGACAGGCAGACAGATGAATGGACAGACGAATATGGATGGATGAAGGAATGGATGGATGGACGGATACGGACGGATAGACAGAATGACAACAGATAAATGGGTGGATGGATGGAAGGATGGATGAATGAATGGATGGACGACAAATGGATGGACGGATGGATGTATGGTTGGAAGAACAAACTGATATAGATGGATGGATAGATAGACAGAAGGACAACATATGGATGGATGGATGAATCAGATGGATAGATGGAATATATATAGAAGGAGTGATGGATGGATGAACAGATGAATGAATGGACGGACAAATATGGATGGATGGACAGAACGACAACAGATGGAATATATATGAATGGATGGACAGATGTACAGCTATAAATGGATGGATCGATGGATTGATGGATGAATAGATAGATGAACAGACCGATGGATATCTGGATAGATGAGTTGATGGATGAATCAGATGGATAGGCGGATAGATATAGATGAATGGAAGGATGGGTATAAGGATGTATATATGGATGGACAGATAAACAGATGGGCCGATATGGATGGATGGATTGATGGACCCATGGAAGGATATGGATGGATGAATGGATAGATGGTCACAGATGGATGGATGGACGGACAGATGCACGGCTATAGATGGATGGATGGATGGATGGGTGAAAGGGCTAATGGATAGATGAACATACTGATGGATATATAGATGGATAGATCAGATTTATAGATGGACAGATATACATAGATTTGGATGGATAGAAAGAAGGACAACAGATGGATGTATGGATGGGTGGTTGGATGACCTCACCAATATAGATGGATGGATGGATGGATGGATGGATGAACGAATGGATGGATGAATATGGATGGATAAACAGAAGGAGAACAGATGGATGGATGAAAGGATTGGTGGATGGATGAACAGACTGATGGATATATACTGTAGATGGATGGACTGATGGACGAATCAGACAAATAGATGGAATTTACAAAGATAGAATTAAGATGGATGGAATATAGATGGATTGATGGACTGATGGATGTATAGATTGATGGATGAATCTGAAGACAGATAGGCGGACAGATATTGATGAATGGAAGGATGTATATATGGACAGACAGATGGACTGACAGATAAACGGATAGGCAGATATGGATGGATGGATGGATGGATGGATGGATGGATGAACAGACTGAAAGACATGGATGGATGGATGGATGGATGGATGGATGGATAGATGGAGAGATAACCAGTCAAATGAATGGATAGATGAACAGACTGATGGATATATAGATCGATAGATGGACGGATATAGATAGAAGGATAAATGAAGGATGGCTGTATGGACAGACAGACATGGATGTATGGATGGATAGACAGACAAATGGATGGACGAGCATGGATGATGGATAATTGGCTATAGATGGATGGAAAGATAGATAGATTGATGGAGTTGGATGGAGTTTTAGATAAACAGACAGATAAACAGATGGCCAGATGGACTATCTATCTATCTATCTATCTATCTATCTATCTATCTATCTATCTATCTATCTATCATTGATAGATAGACAGACAGTCATTTTTAGCTCTGCCTCAAGGGAAATTCAGTGGCTCTGTTTAGAAATGGCTGAGAGATTCTTTTCCCAGCTCTAAGCACTTGATTGATTGTAGCGTGGACATCAGTATGCTCTGTTGATAAAACAAAGAGGGGCGGCGAAAACATTTGACACTCAATTTATGTCGTCCGCAGTCCAGGGAATTCGTTCGGTGGACTGCACGCAGGACGAGGCCAGGGCAAAAGGATGCATTAAATGCCAGCATGCAGGGAATCTGATACCGAACTCCGGGGTCTCGCAGTGAAAAGGAAATATGGTGTGGCTTATAGATCTGACAGACACATAATTCAATATAGCCTTGGGAAGACGTTAAAGCAAGTCACTCGGGGAGACTAAACCACTGAAAGCGGCTGAGAGAGTATATAGCTGGTTATTGGTGGTCACACTGTTCACAACAGGGGAAAGTTGACGACAGCTTATGAGAAACACCGTTTTAATCAGTAGTTCAGTCGTGGAATCCGTTGGGATCTTCGTTAGCTCTGCTGGAAACCCTAAGCCCACTTTATATATTTGCTCAGCTTGCTTACAATACAATGACAGAGGCGGTGGGGCCGACAGCAAACCGTGGGAGGCTCGCTGGTGTTTTGATGTTGTGATATCAACAGGATGGTTACGCTAACTGGATGTGAATCAAACATATGACTCATACGCACCGCATAATTAGCTATGCCACTCCAAACCGACTTTCTATGAAACAGCAGGATACGCTACTCGGTTCAAACGATCATTACGCCGCATTAACTTGAGCTGACACTCAAACACAATGTCCTGACCTCTCCGCTGTCTCCAAATTACACTATGCACACATCCCGGGGCACAGAATAACAAAATGTCTCCGACTTTTCATTAGCGTACCGCGGCGAGCTTGTCATGCTTGCTTGTCACCTGGGAGTTTGGCTAGTCCAACACGGCCTCTCCTATAGACTGCTGGACAAAGCCCAGAGCTGTACTGCCAGGCCTGAGTTTTGTTCCAGAAGTTTCCACCCCTCCAGTTATATGCTGAGGGAAGTTCAAAGAGCCTGTGGTCAGCAGCCAGACCATTTCAGAACCTGTCAGGCCAAAGAAATGACCAGCGGGCTGACATTTCTGCTTCCTTTATGCTCTTTAGAGTCACAGTTTTCAATACTTCCCGTGAATGTTCACTGTCAAGAACATGAGCGTTTAAAGGGATAGTCTACCCAAAATTCGACATTTTGCCATCATTTACTCACGTCATTCCAAACCTGTATGACTTACTTTCTGTAGAACACTAAAGAATATAATGAAGATACACACACACACACATTTATTTATTTATTTATTTAGCGTTAACTATAATAGTCTCGATCTTGATGTTAAAATTGTTGACATTTCAGTCTGGACAAACTTGCAGGTTTACAGACTTGATCCAGATTTTTTTTTTTTTTTTAATAACTCAATATTAAAAAGTACTGTTAGAAATACCATAAAGCCATAAAAATGGATTAAACCGAATCTTAATGTCAAAACCATGAGAAGTCTACAAGGCCATGTGACTCAAGCACATCTGCACAGATCATCAATTCATAAACAGTATCAAGTTGAAGGTTTAGCTTATGAATATTAATTCGGCAACTTGACTGTACATTAGCCACTCAATTAATATTCATGAGTTATTTATATATAGTGATATCACAACCTGCCACAAATGGTGTTCTTGCCTTTTATTGATACAGCTTTTTTTGTTTGTTTGTTTTTTGCTTGTTGTTTTAATTTCTTTTGTTTTGTTTTGTTTCATTTTGTTTGCTGTGTTTTGATTTCGTTTTTGGTGCTTGCATATTGTCTTTTGTTTTGTTTTGTTTTGTTTTGTTTTTCTTTTCTTTTGCTTTGTTTAGATTCTGTTTTCTGTGATTGCATATATATTTTTTTTTGTATATTATTTGGTTTTGTTTTGTTTTGCTTTCCTTCATTTTGTTTTGTTGTGTGATTTGATTCCCTTTTGTCTGCTTGCATATTGTCTTTTGTTTTGTCTTGATTATTGTTTTGATTCTGTTTTATGTGATTTCATATTGTCTTCTGTATTTTGTTTAATTTTGTTTTGTTGTTGTTTTGATTCAAAACAAAACAAAACAAAATGCAATTGTTTTTACTTGTGGTGTTTTGATTCTGTTTTCTGTGCTTGCATATAATGTTTGTTATGTTTTATTTTGTGTTTTGCTTAGCTTGTTTCGTTTTGCTTTGTTTCATTTTGTTTGTTGTTTTGATTCTGCTTTTAGTGCCTGCATATTGTCTTTGTTTTGTTTTGCGTTGTTTTGATTCTGTTTTTTTTTTTTTGTGACTGCGTATTGCCTCTGTTTTGTTTTGCTTTATTTTGCTTTGTTTCATTTTGTTTTGATTCCATTTTCTGTGCTTGTATTGTCTTTGTTTTGTTTTGCTTGTGGTGTTTTGATTCTGTTTGCTGTGCTTGTGTATTGTATTTGTTTTGTTTTATTTTGATTTGTGCTTTGCTTGTTTTTGTTTGTTTGTTTGTTTGTTTGTTTGTTTTTTCCACTTCTTCTTCTTTTTGTGTTTGTTTCTCTGCTTTTTAAATGCACGCATATTGTCTTTTACATGTACCTTTTGTCTGTTAAAACTCCAGATAACTTTATATGGACAAACCTGATGGAAAATTTAGTATAAGAAATAAATACTTGGAAAAAAAAAAAAGAAACCAAATATCAGTATTTGTCATGTCGTTTCTGAATTCTATAATATCAGACTCAGGAAGTGAATTGTGACAATTTCCTTCAAACTACAAAAAAAACAGCACAGATACAATGAGAAACCTGCCCCACATAAAATAAATAAACAAATAAATTTGCCATGACATGACTGTTGGTTTCCCAACTGTCACAAAAATGTCGATACCATAAAAATATTTTTGCATTAAGATTTTTTTTTCTTGGGGTTTCCAAGACAAGCATCCTTTGACTACTGCTCATACTTACGCAACCCGTCCCGCACCATTTGTTTAGGAGACATGAATCATGCCTCAAATCACATGGCCTGTTGAGGAGAAATGCACTATTACTTTTGCATGCAGTCAGACTTATGATTTTTACTTGGCATCCCATAGACCCTACAATGAAAGACGGAGCTGAGCCGTATCTAGAGAACAGAATATCATTGAGACTTTCAGTGACTACACAAAACCCAATTTGCAGTTTAGCAAACATACTTTTTTAATTATTAGCAATATTCAAAGCAACTCAAATGAAGTAATTTCGAATGCATTAAACTAAAAACCTTCCCTTCAATAAACAAATTATTAGATGGCTTTAATGAAACCACGCCATTTGTAGTTTGAATAGCACGTCTGAATTTCTTTGTTACCATTGTGAATCTAACGACGCCATTAGTTATGAGTAAAATCAGGTTAATTAAGTCTTAATGAGAATGCAACGGATAGGATTGGAGGAAGAGAAGCGTTTTAAACAATCATATTTTCCGTTTCCACCGACACTCGTCCGATAAATTGCTCTCATTCATTAGTTTTTATCAGGGCCGCACTTTGGGAATCTCTGCACATTGTGCTACATTTCCTTTGGAAAATGAAAATAGATTGTCTTCTAATTAATCTCAGACTTCTTAATTGCTTAATTACAGTCATTTACAGCTCAATACGAAAACAGAGGAGAAAAGGCAAATAAGGAGCCTCATGTTTTATTCACCGCAACTGAACCGCGCCAAATGGCGAGGCGAGCTTTTTAAAGGACGTGCACATCCATTGCGCTCGCGAGTTTTGTACTTGACTGACTTCAAGTCATTCAATGTCAGACAATGTCGCCCACTCAAAATGTCTATGAATTCCAGGGCCCATAAATGAAGTGTCCCTCCTAGATAGATAACAAGGTCACTGGCCCGCTTTCTCCGTGCACTTCAGAAATCGTTGTGTGGTTGAGTGTGGCCAGACGGCTGGCTCTCTCTTAGAGACGAGATGTCTCACACCCTCTGACAAACTGTACTAACAAAGCGGCGGTTCTGAGGAAACGGCCCCACACTCGACGCGACGCTGATAGCCCGAACGTCCACTCTGTCTGACCCTCGAATACATTCCATAACTCGACAGACTCCTCGAGCTGTGCTAAAACACATCTGACATCAGTTATCAGTGACAGATTGCTGGGCTAAAGCGCAGTTCTGTGTGAAAACTTTCGCTTGCATCTGAGCTTCGTCTTGGTAAGAAATTCTTCTGAAGAGTTTGTGATATGGGCTGTTAGACTTTTCCTTGAATATGGGTCGTCCAAATTATAAAAAGAAAGTTTTCAACACTCTAGTTTGGGGGGGAAAAACACCTTTAACAATGTCCTTAGAAATATTCATATTGTTATTTATACATTTTTAAAAACCTAAAAAAAAATTCAATTTCAAATGGTGGAACCATCAATTGAAAATACATAGCACGTCTTCTTTAGACCTTGAATATGTGTGTGTGTGTGTGTACCTGGTATTTATCGCGTTATGGGACCAAATGTCCCCACAAGGATAGTAATACCAGTAAATTTTGACCTTGTGGGGACATTTGTGAGGTCCCCATGAGGAAACAGACTTCTAAATCATGCAGAATTATTTTTTTTGAGAAAGTAAAAGTGTGCACAGTCTCCTGTGAGGGCTAGGTTTAGGTATAGAGTAGGTGTAGGGTGATAGAAAATACAGTTTGTACAGTATAAAAACCATTATGCCTATGTCCCCATAAAACATGGAAACACAACATGTGTGTATGTGTTCATTTCTGGTGTTTTAAATGAAAATCTTGTTTGTACAAAAACATCTCTAGTGAATATTCACATATTCAAAGAAGCCATTAAATTGTTCATTTTTAAAACAATTTTAAAATCTTTAAATATATATTTTTTTCTTTTCTTTTCTTTTCATTTCTTTTCTTTTCTTTTCTTTTCTTTTCTTTTCTTTTCTTTTCTATTTTAAATTAGGGAATATTTAAGCCCTAAAATGTCATGAAATATCCTTGAAGCAAATGTGAATATTCACATTTAGTTTGAAAGTGTCTTTAAGTTATTATTTTTAATATTTTCAAAATACTTATTTTCAGATAAAATAAATATACAAATAAATAAATAATGAATATCATGACATATTTTTAACCATATGACAGCCTGAATGTTTTGTATAATAATAATAATAATAATAATAATAATAATAATAATAATAATAATAATAATAATAAATGGCACACAGTCATCAGAAGTCCTTAATTTTTTTAAGGAAGTAGCATAATGACTGCTTAATACAGCTTCCTTTTTATATTAAATATTAAATAAATATAAAATGTCTTAATTTCATTTACAATAAATAAACAAAATCACCTAATTTCAGAGAAGAAAAAAGTTACTCTATGCATGAAATTAAATGTGCCACAATATTGCATATATTGCAGCCTGAAGTTTGTGCTGTAACAAATCTTTCTGAGAATTCTGTTTGTTTGCTCAGATCCTAAAAAATGCATTTAATCTACAGTATGTCTTGATAATGTTTATCCTTTGGCTTAACTAACAATGAACTATTTATATTTCACATTTCATATCTTGAGCGTTTTCCAAATCTTAAGCGACTTGGCACGCTTTTGTGTCATGTTCAACATCATCTCTGTTCTCACATATTCACAACAGCCTGATAGATGACCTGAGAAAAAATTGCACATATTCACATGGAGAGAAAAAAGAGCATGCGAGAGATAAAAGACATAAGGACATAAACCAGACCTCTCTGTAGCGTATAGAGTAATCTGCCTGGCGTACAATTACACACACACACACACTCCTCCCACACATATCACGGCTGCTACAGCTGGGTGAAATGTACCGTCGCTGCTTGCGCTCATTTCTCAGCAAGATCTTTGAAATATTTTCTCATTTGCAGTAAATCAAAATTAAATATGGATGGTGCTGGTTGATGGGGCCTGTGTTATTAATCACTGGGTACTCTTTACACAGCCCGACTGTGTGCGAACCAATGGAGGAACACCTGCCTTGGCGACTGCGAAAGGAAACAGGCAAACGCCGGGCTCTGATTTGGCCACACTCCAGGGGTCAGCTTGTATGCTAATCTGCTAATATGGTGAATATAATTGTAATTGAATCGTTAGGGCGTACAGATGAGCGGAGGAAACAAGCTATTTCTGCATGCCAATGTTATGATATCAAATTGGTGAATAGGGTTAGACGGAGAGCTGGCGATTAATGGAGCCAGACAAGCCTGATTTATACACCTGTGTGAAAGCAGTATAAATGAATAGAGAAGCAGAGTGTCTTCAATGAGCGCCCGACATTGTGTCTCTGTGCAAGCTTGAGACTGTCTACGACTAGACTGTTAAGATGGTGTGACACTTATGAATGCTTAGTAACAATACATAGGCTGTAAGCTCAAAACTGATCTCTGGCAACAGTGCAATAAAGACTGAATAAAACTTTATAAAAATGTTTGAAGGTTATATAGGCCTTACAGAAGACAGATGTTCTGGACAGTGTTAGATGTATCAGTGTTAGAAGATAATGGACAGACAAACGGATGGAAGGACAGACAGACAGACAGATGGACTGGGGGGGTGGATGGATAGATAGAGACAGATAGACAGAGAAATGATAGACAGACAGACAGACAGACAGATAGATAGATAGATAGATAGATAGATAGATAGATAGATAGATAGATAGATAGATAGATAGATAGATAGAT
>JAHKKF010522923.1:0-13012 GCA_019740295.1 Labeo calbasu
TTATACTATGAAAAACTGAAATAATTTTAAATGTATAGCTTATTAGCCTTTGAAATCATCATTAAAATGAGCATAATTATGGAGATGCTCATACAACATGCTAATAATACACAGTTGTCGCCAATAGAAATGCAGTCAGACAGTCTGTCTGATCTCCTTCCCGTCTAACTCTTTAAAGCTCTCAGTACGCAGAAAGCATCACGCACCAGGCGAAGTCGCCTTGTTTTGCTTTGCTGTGCAGTTGAGCTGAGCTAGGTATTGTGGTAATAAAAAATAAAAGCAGAACAGGCAGGTAAACACGAGATAACGACAAGCGTTCCTGTCGCCCTGCTTTACCCCTGGGGATGGCAGTTTCCCCAAAGCTAAACTGTGTTTTACACATTATTGCTGTTTATGGAGCCAACCGGTGTCAGCGGAAATAAATATATAAGAAAAAGTCCTGGAGAAAAACAAGTCTTTTATTTAGGGGGAAAAAAGAAGGATGAGGAGAAGTCTATGTGTGTGAGAGAGGTTGACAAAAAGTCCAATAGCTGCGCTGGGAGCTTAGAAAGACTGTATTGAGTTTTTGTCAAGAGTTGAGGGTATATGTAGGGCACTCTCACACTCACACACACACCTGGTGACAAGCCCTAACTGATGGCACACAGTCGAACAGAAGCTCACCCTTGTGCGGCACAGAAAGCTGTCGCACCACAGGCAAACCTTCTGTCCAAGAGCTTGTCTCTCCCTCTCCTTCTCTTTCTTGTTTTTTTTGGACATTTTCTTTCCCTTTCTCACTCTCTTAGTCATACTTTGCTCATTTTCTGAAAGGCAGCACTTTCTCTACCTTTTCAATCTGTCCGCTTTTGTTCCATTTCACGTTTCTCATACGTCCCTCGGATAAAAAATGTTGGTTCTCGCCGTATCTGTTTCTTGTCACTGCCAGTGTCAGAAGGGAAATCAGGGACTTTTCATAGAATATCTTTGAAAAAGCACTTTTCATCATTGGATATATTTTTCTTTTCTCATTAAAAATGTGCAAAATCCTTAGAACAACTTTAAATTACTTAAAAAGCAAAATTGTGGGAGATGATATGACTTGTTCTGGGAGAATTAGGTTTATTTATCTCAACCCACATTTTGTTCTTGTTTTAATCATAAACCTCATTAAATGTTATTACATTCACGCTTAAAAAATCTATTTCCCAGTGGGTTAAGAAAAGTATAACTAAACATAATTCTTGATATTTTTTTTTTTTTTTGAAAACAAGTTTTATTATCGCATAAAATTGTTTCTCCATGCTTTTAAACTGTTTGAAGGATGTTTGGATATTTTAACTGGAAAACAAGACAAAAATAGAGATTTT
Source organism: Labeo calbasu (assembly GCA_019740295.1). Lineage (NCBI taxonomy): Eukaryota > Metazoa > Chordata > Actinopteri > Cypriniformes > Cyprinidae > Labeo > Labeo calbasu. Next base: position 1,347 of record JAHKKF010522923.1, read on the forward strand.
CTGCATCTGTTCACGTTAGTTCCATCCGTTGTTGCTTTTCTTAACGTGACCCGTTTCCAGTCACTGTCCGTATAAAAAGGAAAATCAGATCTTTCTTTCTTTCTTTTTCATTGAATTTCTATGAAATAACTTTAATCACCAAAAGCCAAAGTTCTTTTTCAGTATTTTTATCTGATTTCTCATTTAAAAAATATGCAAAACTACTTAGAAATGATGATAGACTTTGTTTGGGTAGAATATCTTGAATTGAGTTTATCTCACCTCATTGTCATTTTCTTGTTTTAATCATAAACCTCATCAGATGTTATTACATTAATGCTGAAAACAAGAAAAAAAATGATAAAACACATTATTTTGTATGCTTCTCCATTCATTTAAATAATCTGAATAGTGTGTGTGTGTGTGTGTGTGTGTGTGTGTGTAAATACTGGAAAACATTACAAAAAGAATGATTTTCTTGAATTTGTCCACTTTTTTTCCTTCTGTCCCTCAGATGAAAATGTTGCTTTTGTCAACGTTTGTTTCCTGTCACTGCCTGTGTCAGAAGGGAAATCATTGTTTTTTTTTTGGCATTTCAATGAAAAAAAAAACATCTTCTTTAATATACACATCCAATACTCTGTTGCAGGACTCATCATTATAGAGTGTCTCATTACACATTATTCTGCTTTCCCCTCTCACGCTCAAGTCCACTGGGGGCAGTGTGACATAGATCTGAAGACTCATTCCGGATCTGTCTTTGTCTATCCATATTCCTCTTGTCCTCCATCATTCTCCCCCTACCCCCGTCATCCTCTCCTAACCGCTGCCGTCTTGTTCTGATAGATGAGGCAAATGCTCTTCAGGAGCGTCTGGTGTTAAGTCCCCACGCAGCCAAGGGCGTAAGCTGTGTCTTAACCCTAGAAAGCAGGTCTTAGCGTGTCCGCTCTCTCTCTCTCTCTCTCTCTCTCATTCACTAAGCCGCACCTTAGCAGGCTGGTAATTAAAATGTCACTTTTGGCTGTTTTCAGGCCAAATCATGGCCGTCTTATGCAAGTATAAAAGGAATCAAACATCTTAGTGTGTTTCATTGTAGAATGTGTAACAATTTTTCCTGGTCAGACTTAGCAAATCATTCTTTGTAACATCGCAAATCCTTTTTCAACATGGCTGTGGACCAAAGCCGATCAAATGTAATGGATTTTTACATCTCAGTCATATTTCAGGGTTAATTAATTTCATATTTCTGCATGACATTCTGATTTCTTCTTAGGCTGGGCCATTTTTTATCTTTGGATTAAGCAGTTTTGTATGCCAGCGATGGTTCCTCATTTCCAAATGACACAAATGCATAGTCATCATGGACGGTAAACACGTATCAGTATTCTTCAGTCCTTCTTGCTGTCATTCTTTATCGACAACCGAAGCAAAAGAGCTGACGCCAGCTCTGTGTACAGATACATATGTAAGTCATTCAGCAGCGACCACCTAATTTTTTTTGTTTTGTCGCCTGTGCCTGGTGTGAGGTCTGACCCCCTTAATGTGGGCGACAAGGCTGTGACCCATTTAATACCTTCCCTGTCCATATTAGCCTACTCTCACACTCAACCCAGACGGCTGAAATTCTCAGGGAGAAGGATGTTATTTTCAAGAAATAATAGCATATCTGATGAAAACATGGAATACATGTTTATATATTCTTAAACCCCACTTCATATAAGCGTTTACTGTTCAGAAAGGGTCTGTTTTAAAATATATAGAACTATAGTTCTATTTTAAAACAGAATTCATTGGATATCGAGAGGGATTTTCTCTCTTCAGTTGAGTTGTTTGTACCTCATCAGATTCAGGTCAAGAGAAGATGGCCATTAATTTGGCCTTGATTCCTGAAATCCATTGAGAGCAGCTTTGCTGAGAATCTCTGTGCATAAACAAAATGTGTTTACTGGACTTTATTAAGCTGCACCAATGAAATCGGCGCTCTTAACCACAGTAACAGAAACCAATTCCCCACCCTTCATCTCTCTCATCCTCTCCCGCAGCCCTGACCTGTGCCCACCCTGTGCCCTCTGCACTTATGAGAGCCGTCCCTGCGGAAATCTCACAGCAGTAGAGCTGAATTGCTGGTTTTATCCAAATTGGTGCACTTTTTGAGAAATGGGCATTATGTGGGATTACATGTCTGCTGAGCGTGATGTTAAGTAATTCAACCAGATGCTGCGGCGATCATGAGGTCACCTGCAGAGCTTCCACTCAGTGTTTTTTGTTTATTCCGTAAGGATGGGCAGAGAGCCGGAGGGGGCCAAGAGGGAGGGAAACGTCTCTCTCTATGAACCTGTCAGGCAGAGAGAGCTTCAGAAGGGAACGGGGGGTCAGCCTCCCAGGAACACTACAAGGATTTTGCCACAGATTATGGCAGAGATTAATGCCGTCTAAATTCCGACCTAATACATGGAATCAACAGCAGGAGAGATGTTGTTCCTGTTTTAGATGGCTATACTCTGCACTGAGACTGCCAACATTGTAAATAAATAAATAAAGAAAAAATAAATAAAGTCACATTTCATATTTAAATAAGACGTAAACTAAACTGTTCGGTCAGTTGGTCAATCAAAGAAGTACACTTTAGCATACTTTTAAAAAGAGGACGTATTGCAAAAATAATATATTTTAAAATAATATACTTAAGTGTGATTTGAATGATTTTAGACAATTAATTATATGCTATTTGCAATTAAATGAAAATGAAAATGAAAAAAAAAAAAAAAAAAAAAAAAAAAACGTGTTTATTTGACCCACTAAAATAGGATTTCAGTGCATCCTCTTTTTTTGATAATTAAATTGATTGTTTTTAAAACTTGGTCAAAGTGTACTGCTAAATGTACTGGCAAGCATTTATGGTAAACTAGGGGGAAAAATAACTTTTAAGTTGACATTATTACAGTGCACTTGTTTGTATGTCAGTCATTCAACATCAGTCACGGAAGTAAAGTTTATTTCATTAATATTATATTATTTGCAAGTACAGTTTCTTTTCTTTTCTTTTTATATATACTACTAAGTTTTGAAGTATAGTACAAGTGCACATTAAATTAAGCACACTTCTTTTTCACAAGGTGGAAAACTTTGAGGTTTTTCTGATGTTTTTGGAGGCTATACATTTCTTTTTCTATAGTGTATCCTGTGCTGGCTTGGTGGTAAATAAGAGAGTAAATGGCTGACAGGAGTTTCGTGTCAGTAGAGATGCTCACAGATGTATGTATTATGGCAGTATGTGAGACACAGGAGAAATTGGGTTGCCAATCTGACAATGGCTTGCGATCGCTTTGCTGGAAGTTTCTGGAACGGCGCAATATTACACCTGAATGAACCTGACGGACTCAGTCTTTGTCTTCCTCAGTCTTCAGCCCTGCCAGTCCGGTGGTTTCACTTCAGTGTGTTACATGGACAGTAGAGTGACGCATCAGCTTTTGTGTGTGTGCTGTATATGTATGTGTCAGTAGCTACATTTGTGGGGTAGAGGTGATGAGTTGCTGTGCAACACCAGTTACAGTAGTGAGCCTTAGCATGGCAATATAAATGCTAATCAGTCTTTAAACTTGTACTCTGGGAATCAGAGAAAAACAAGGGATTGAACGCAAGGTGTATACCTGACATTATGATTACCAAACAGCAATTGCTAAAGTACCTGAGAGATGCTACAGATAGTCAGAAACCGGTAGCATTTGCATTTGACTGTGGCATGGTATCAGTATTGTTTATTGATAGCCACTATACTGTGGTTTAGTCACTCAAGTCTTTCTTGATCTGTTCCAGACAAATGTTCTATGCAAAAAACAAGATTACAAGTGAAAATGCAGACTTTAAAAGTTAAAGAAAGTTTCTGAAAGCTTTTGACACTTTTGGGGTGTGTTTGCAGGAATACTAATAGCTTCTATGTTATGTATAGTTCCTCCAAGCAGAACTCAGACAAGTTTTTAGCTCTCAGCCATGATAATGCTGCTAATTAGCGTGCTAAAAGCGGGATTACAACACAGACAGCAACAGAGACAGTGACTATGCCTCTTTTTCTTGTTCTCTTGCTTCTTCTTTATGACTATTTCCTCACTTTGCATCTGTCTATATGGGCAATATTTCATTTTTCTGGCAGGCTAATTAGAATGTTGGTCAGTGGAAATGGTGGGATGTTTGATGCTTGTGTCAGATGAGTCTGATATGAATGACTTAAACAGAAATAAATGTTCTCTGTTGTTTCTGGTCTTCTTATCTGCATTATGGTGACAACCTACAGGAGGAGCTGTGGAGTGAATCCATTTAGCAAAACACCTCAGTTCAGCATCAGATTATTGATCATTAGTTAGAAGTTAACCAAACTGAAGTCAACCAAACAAGTTACAAAATGAACTTACTCATCGTAGGTGGTTAGCTGATCTGCAATCTAGCCACAGTTAAGACCAGCAAATCACACCAGGCTGGTTTAAGTTATTTTATTTTATTTTATTATTTATCCTTTTCCCACCAGGGAAATGTTTAATGGACATTTTTGGGATTCTCCAAAGCAGGAGTCATCATATTTAGGTTATTTAGGTGAATAGGAACTACTGTACAACAAATGCATTCCCATTTGCTCCAGTGGCATGCATAAATTAATGAATGAAAAACAGACTTTACAAAAGAGGAAAAAATATTGAGAAGAAAGATACAAAAAGCAAAAAGCTAGATTTACGATGTTAATTTTGGAAATGCATCTCCACAGTCTGTGAAAAGGGTCCATAGAAAATGTAAATAAAAGAAATAAATATTTTACATTACATTTGTAGACCGACACTTTGATATGAGGTTCTAAATCAGTGATCATGGCATTTATTCAACTTCATCTTTGATATAAACTCAATTGCAAAATGAATCTACCATCAGTTTATGTCCATGTCACCGAAGGCATTCAGCCAAGATTTAGGACAAAAACATGCATTAACCTCAAACATATAAAACCTGTGTTGTTGCTGTTAACTCAAAAGGAACACATATGAGTTGATAAATGATCTATTGAACTATCTGGTGTCATTGATGCAGCCATAAAGCAAAAGAAGTTTTTCCTGCATTGAATTCAGCGAGCGAGGGACTTGGCTCTCCACACACCCACATGTCCTTCATTCTTTTATTTCCCAGTTTCAGCCTCTATATTCTCAGCATTGTTGTGCTAAAAAATGTTCACCTCAGACTCAGCGTTGCGCTTTGAGAGTAAGAATGCTTCTCTGTGAAAGAGGGCAAACAATGTTAGGCATGCTGTAATTAGCCAAAGCTTTTTTTTGTGCATTATGATGTGGTTCCTGTTAAGCTTCTTTCAGATGGCTCTCCTATTTATTTATACGTATTTTACAGTGCTATCCTGCGAGCTCCGACTTCAAAGGGAGTTTAATAGTGTGGAGTTATTCCATGCCAGTGCGTCGCCTGAAAAAATGCTAATGTGCCATCAGGGTGGCTAAATGATTTGCTATCCTTTCAAACGTGCTGGCAGGGGTTTCAATCTGGCCAGCCTCCCGGGCCAGTTGAGAGTGGTCTCTGCTCGGTCTCCTGAGGACATTAGTGCGAATCAGAGAGTCGGCCAGGAGGTGCTGGCGTGCTGTGCCACCGCTTGGCCACGACCCAGCTCTCCACGGCCCTGCCCTTGCCTGCCCGTGAAAGAAACCACCTCTCCATATATATGAATCGCCACTTAGAACAGATTTAATCAACTCCTCGATACCTCTTTTGGAGCTTGCGTGAACAGAAAGGGGTTAACATTGGGGCATAGAACGGCCTAGCTCTTATTGGAAATGGGGGCTGGAGGTGATGCAAGGGTCTGCAGGAAGGCCAGTGATAAAGGTGCTAACGTTCAGAGATTGGATTAAGAGCAGAGTGCCCCCTAAAAGAGAGTGCAGTTTATTGAAGCCTTATCTTAAGTGATAATGTTACCATGAAGAGCAGTATAATAGCAGCAAAGTGGACTGCAGCCATATAAAAGATATGGGGCTGAGGCACAGAGCGAGATGATAGCCTGTGTAAGTGTGTGCGGTCCACACATTACCCACCCGAGCCCGGCCGACTGGGCTGGGTGAGGGTGTTTTTATTAGGACGTTGAGAGAGAAAGGATGTAGGGTCAAAGGAAGCTACCCATCAGTGATCAAGCCTTCAGTTTAAATCACATTTCCTCGAACAAGAGTGAAAGAGGAGCCACATCATACTGCCAACATTAAATTTAAGGCACTACTGCTAGCATAGAGCAGCATCTTATCTAGACCCTTCCCATCAGATTTACGTTGTCTTCCATTCCCTGTCCAGTGTGTTTACAAGGTCATGTTTTGTTCCACTGTGATATATAAACACCCAACCGAACACTGGGACACATTGCAAATGTCAAAAGAGCATCTAAAGATACCTGTATGGGAACTTCTAAATGTTGTGTTGGTGTTTGTAGCAATTTGGTATGATTGCGCTACTGGTACAGTAGTATTTGAATTATCAATTGACTCTTTGATGGGGAAAAAAGTGTCTCCGTTAAATACGTTAGACCATTTTGTCTTGCTTTTCTTTTTTTGTGTGAAGTGTGAATACTGTGGATAATATGTGAATGTAAATGCATTTGGCTGACTACACTCCATCTCTAAGCTTCCATCTGAGGGGGAGAGATGAGAGGAAAGGAAATGGCGGTAAAGAAAAAAAAACAAAATTGCAGTAAAAAAGCCAGCTATTGGATTAAAAGGAAGGAGAAAGCAATGTTTTGAGATGTTTAGGAAAGTCAAGCGTTCCTGTTTTCCAGCAAGGCTCAGGGGGATTTATTCCTGCTCACGGGCTGTGTTATCTAATTGTTGTCTGATTAGGAACATCAACACACAATACCTCGAAGGTAAACAAAGTTATCCCCTCAGAAAGCTGGAAATGCTCAAAGGGAATGTCACAAATGAAAGGTAACTGAAAATTGTCAAGTTAATCCTTACCACCGACATGTCTATCTGTTTGTGTGCTGACGTACATCAATATGTGTGCCAGTTTATTGTATGATAATTGTATTACCTCATTTTTTTTTCGTATGCAATATTTATACAACAGCAGCCAAACAAATACATACATACATACGTATATGCATACATATACACATACAAACATTGTGGAAATGGCCAGTGGCATAGTTTGCTCTTCTACAGAATATAGACCAATTTGTTGTAGACGTCACAGTTACGTCATTTGCAGCTGTGTGCGCATAGTGGTTGCAGAAAAACGCTGGCAACAAGTGGAAGTAAATAGGTAAAATCCATGGAATAAGAGAAAAAATAAAACAAATTTGTGCCTTTTGATGTCAAAATCAGAATGCAAATAATTTTTATAGAATACTGTCATCAAAGATGCCATTTGAAGCTAAACGCATACGTTTAGACATACACACTGTGGATGGAAACTGCTATGATTACTTGTCTGAATCATACATTTTATTTAAACAATAGGTCTACAGAATATTTACATATGCTGTTAATAAGGGACGTATTGTATTAGCCCTACAGTTACAGTATGGCATATTATTTAAAGCTATTACTATTAAAATTTTTACATAACATTATTTATTTTATCTCATCAATGCAAGTATGTATCTCCTAATTGGGACTTTATAACTTGATTTAACTCGGAAATAGTGAGTTTGTAAATTCTGAGGGGGGAAAAAAGCCAGAAATGTGGGATATAAACTCTGAGCCGAGGGGAAAAGAGAGAATGTCGAGTTGTTTTGAATCTGTAAGATTATGCCACTATCTAACGTCAATTTCGCTGAATAACAGTGCTTATTGCTGGGTGACAAGCTCTTGTAATATGCGGAGAACATTTTGAAAATGACATCTAATCAATATAATCTATAATCTAATTACCGTATCCGTGTAATTCTCTAGCTGTAAAGGCTACCTCTCCTGGGTTTTCTGCAACCATGATGTGCACACATCCCAAATGTTTACAAACCAATAATTGGTCTATAGAGAGTAAAATACATTCACTCTTGCAGTTTGCAAGTCTGATGTTACTAACGAACATTATGTGTCAATGGCATAAGCATGGAAGCTGGGGACACCTGAGACTTATATTACATGCTGTAAAGAGCATAATAGGTCTCTTTTACAATGTACCAGGTGAGTCACCTAAATTGCAAGAAAGTTCTCTGGTGTCAACAACCAACAATTTCCAAGTGACATTTCAGGCTCTCATAGTGCTTCGAGTCAGAATGTTTAAAGTTTTTATGTATAGAAAGAGTCCTTTTATAACACAAACCTTGTCTAGTTCTAGCGTTTGTCTGGTTGCGACTGTCTGGCTGAAGTAAATAGGACGGTCTGAATTCGATGAATTCGTCTCGAGTTTCATCAGTGGATGAAAACAAATGTTAATGGTTTGTGATGTAACATCTTTTTCTACTCTGACCCATGCATAGCAATGCCTGAATCTACCTGAATCTGCTGAAAATCAGTTATAATAGAAAACAATTAGCTTTAGTATTTCATAAAAATTCATTATCAACATAAATGACACAAATACATATGGTCTAAGAAGCATTAAAATTACACACACATATGCTTCTCCATTATGTTGTGTTAATCAGACATTTCTGCCTCTCAGGCATGAGTATACTATACATACACAGATAAAGGCACACACTCTCCAATTGCTAGAGAGCACATTGAAGTGTCAGAGACAAAAGCGACTTTCAGGCCTTCTGCCTCCTGCGTTTGAAGGTTGCCAAACAAGTGACTTTCATCTTGTAAACCAGCAGACAAGGCCAACAAAGGCAGAGAACACTTCTAGTGTCCTGGGTTTGGGATGAGAGGGAAAAAGAGAAGGAAAACGAAAGAGAGAGTCAGACAGAATTATGGGGTCTTTTCATGCCCGAGCCCTTTATGGTCTCCTCAGTGAAAATGGTATCTACTTCATAGTCCTTTCCATCACCTCTGTCGTGCTCATCATTCTGCCTCCGCTGAGGTGAAAATGGAAAAAACGGACTCTATCAAAGAGCTCGGGTGCAATTAAGAGGGCAAGCGCAACGGCCACGTGCAGGACAGGGGCGGCACCCTGATGTTCCTTGGCTCTAATGAGAGAGAATGATGAATAGGAAATATGAGCAAACCGAGCCCCAATTCTCTCCATGAGAAAGCAAAGCACTAAAAGTTTGAAGGATGTAAAGACATCATCTGTCTTGTAATTCGATCCCTGGTTGAACAAGTCGTGATGTAGCGGTTATTGCAATGCGGGTAGCGTTAGTTTGAGTCCAGCTTGCATCATTTACTTTCCTTCCTGTGTTGTACAAGTCAATAAAAAGTGAGAAAATAGGTGTTCTATCTGCTTTTTTGTGATTCGTAACAATTTATTTTAACACGATTTTGTACCTCCGGATTCTCATTGGTTTAAGATCCTGGTCCCTTTAACAGTTAAATTCTTATTGACTGAGATTGTGTCAGATTAAGTAGAAATGAATCATTTTCAGACCAGTCACTTGAAAAATTGTATACCACCAGGTTATGACACCAAGTCAAAGTATTTCTTTGAATATCCTTTGTTGTCACAAATGAAAACATCACCATCTATGTTATACTCGTGACATCGATTTTAATCCCCAGATTCAACTAGATCAAAATAAACAAGGAAGAACAAGACTTTTAGATTTAGCTGTTGAAAGATAGAGGTTTGCAGAGGGATGAGGCAACAAAGAGATAGAAGTAGGCAAGAGAAAAACAAGTGAAGTACAGAGGGATACAGGGCGAGAGACGGACCGGTATCTATGGCTGGTGGTATTCTCTGAGCTGAATTAATGATGTCGCAACAGAAGAGCCAGGCCCAGTGGAGACCTGAACCAGATTTCAACCTGAGGTCCCTGGAGGTGGGAGCCACTCAGCACAACAGCGGAATGGGCCACAGCGTCATAAACTAGCCCTGAGCAGGACCGCCGGGACCCTTTTCATCACCACGCTTGCTCTAGTGCTCCCCTGCTCCAAAATTATGTAGGACATGGATGGGGACAGAAGAAAGTGTGTGTGTGTGTTTGGGGAGCTGGCATTTATTTTTGCTAGAGAAGGCTGTATTCTGAAGCCTAGTGCACTGCTTTGTTGTCTGTTGTCTTTATAGGCAACATCCTAACTAAAGTAGAACTGTAAAAGTGATTTATTCTAGATAGGCATGCAACATAAATAACACTTCTGCACAAGAGATTCGACTAATAGCTGTGTTAGCATGTTGCTAAAGCAGATGACTTCATACAGCATTACGAAAACACGGTACACACTGATATTGGGTTAAAGGAGAAGTCCACTTCCAAAACTAAAATTTACAGATAATTTACTCACCCCCTTGTCATGCAAGATGTTCATGTCTTTTTTTATTCAGTCAATAAGATGTTTCTTGAGAAAAACATTTCAGGAATTTTATCCATATAGTGGAATTTTAATGGTCCCCCCAAGTTTGAACTTCCAAAATGCAGTTAAAATGCAGCTTCAAAGAGCTATAACGAAGAAGGTCTTACCTAGCAAAACGATCTGTTATTTTCAAAACAGATTGACAATTTATATACTTTTTAACCTCAAATGCTTGTCTTGTCTCGTCTCTGCGATGCACATGCATAGTCTGTGTAATCCGGGTCAGTACAGTTAGGGTATATCGAAAAACTCCCGTCTCGTTTTCTTCTTCAACGTCAAAATCGTCCTACATCGCTGTTTTACCATTTTTTGTAAAGCGTGGTTGATCTGTCTTGACTGTATTGAACCGGAAAAAAAAAACAGAGTTCACGCAGACTTAGACAAGACGAGCGTTTGAGGTTAAAAAAGTATATAAATTGTCAGTTTGTTTTGAAAATGACCGATTGTTTCACTAGGTAAGACCCTTTTTCCTCAGCTGGGATCGTTTAGAGCAATGTGAAGCTGCATTTAAACTGCACTGTGGAAGTTCGAACTGGAGGCACCATTGAAGTCCATTATATGGAGATAATTCCTGATTTTTTTCCTCAAGAAACATAATTTCTTATCGACTGAAGAAAGAAAGACATGAACATCTTTGATGACAAGGGGATGAGTAAATTATCTGTAAATCTTTGTTCTGGAAGTGAATTTCTCCTTTAAAGGGGTCATCAGATGCAAACTTCACTTTTACATGTTGTTTGAACATTAATGTGTGTTGGCAGTGTATCTACAAATCTACCCTATAATGATAAAAATCCATGCAGTGGTTTTTAATTAATCTGTAAAAATAATATCCGGTAATCACACCGACAGAGGCCGCTCCCACGATAGTTGATTGACATGAGCGTCTTACCTCAGATCAGCTGTAACAGTCAGATCTCCATTGTTTCGATGCCGGAGCAGGGATGTAAGTTAGACAAGAATATCTCAGATTGAGTGATTGAGGTATTGTGTTGCTGGATGTAATAATGAACATAGTGGTCATCATTTACTCCCGACATTTGAGCCGCTGAAGATGCAGTGGATTACATTTGTTTGTGAATGGAATGCGCCTCCCGATCTATATATATCCGTCTATGTTTGCGCAAATCATTCATTATCCAGCTTAAGGTTGTTGTTTTTTTTTTTTTTGTGAATCTCTGCAATCACCTTTCCTAATAACGTGCTAGTTAGCAAGTTTCGTGGCTAAACACACTAAATGCGGCTAAAGTAAACAATCTCTCAGAGCAG
>JAHKKF010522924.1:0-50450 GCA_019740295.1 Labeo calbasu
TAGAGCTTTACCTACATGTTTTCTTTAAGATCACATTAAAGTTTCAAAAAACTGGTCAACTGATTTGCAAAATTATGTTTTGAGGCAACATAAGCCTGATTTCAATCTATAGCACCTCATAACAGCTGACACACAGAGACTACAGACCAAAATAACAGTTTTCTCTTACGCATTTAAGGATTTAAACTGAACTTATGCAAAGAGAAGAGGATATGAAATTAGGAATATGGTTTGATTAAACCTTAATCCAGTTCCCTAAAATCCCTGCCAAATCACTCACTCAGTACACCATTATCTGTTTCACTTTCATTTCATTGCAATACATGCCTGACATGACTTACATAAATTAAGATTTTACATTAGAGTGTTCATCCAAGAGTAAAATTATAGCATATACGTAGTGTGAATGCTCAAAACAAACTCAGAACCCTTTAAAATTGGACTCAAATGTGCAAACACCTTGTTACTTTTATAATTAATTCACTCGAAAAACTTCCAAAGCATTATGCTGGAGAGTCAAAGAAAAATGAAATCTTAAAACAGCTAGATGAAAGCTCATATGATGAAGCACTAATGAATTTGCTATGACTCCAGTAATGTGAGTAAATGTTCAGGTTGTTTTTGTCCATAGGGAAACAAGAGTCACATCTCAGAGGTCTGGTCAGTCATTACACGAGAAACTGATTAGAGTGGCGTGGCATGAAACGCGTGATACACTTTCAGTGGCTAATGCAATCAGCAGGTAGAAAAGCAGAGCTGGACGGTCTAAACCAAGAAAAGTGCTTAGGAATGAGATCTCAGATTCATCATTTACACCACACACAATGGCTTGTACATTGTACATATCTATCTGTTTACAACTAAAGCAAGTTAAGTTAATCGGTTGCTAGAGGACATTAAAGGCCGTTTCACATGGAGCGTCACAAAACGATTGATCACCTTCTGCTAATTTATGCCTGCACTCTAGGTGGCGCTGACCAATAATGCATTTTTTCTCAGATATGCATCTCGCATCCACCTTTTTCTTTCCAAAAGAGTGGGTGTGGCCATTTGTAAATTTTATGGGTGTGGCTTCCCGTCTCATCCACGTCAATCTATTTTTAGCTGTACAAAACAGCTCTTTTTGCTGCTTGATTTTGCAAATCAGTGTGTCGTACCATATTATTTTAATGTATTATCTTAATTCTAACCATTTACTGAACGTTGTTATTCTTCTTGTTATTTCCCTATAGTGGCTAATGAACCTGAAGTCTCACCCATAGGCTTACGTCGGCATTGAGGAAAAAAGTGAATAGTCACGTTAGTTGCTATAGAATAGTTGCGCTTACGTCATGGTTTGGTCAGTACCCTAGTGCACAGCCATACTGGAGGATGTAAACAACAGCACTGATTGCACGGTTAATGTACTACTGAACGCGTAGTTCTGCTAATTTATGCTGTCTAAACCTTGATCTGTTATAGCTTTTGGCAGTCTAGAGTACTCCAAATGTTTTTCCAGGTCTGACTGATTAGTACAGCCCAAAAACTAAAACTTGACAATAATTGACCATTTTCAGCAGATATATAAGCAAAATTTGCGAGTTCCGTTCGGTTCAGTGGCATTGTTTACTTTCAGTGCTGCCAATATGGCCGATTAATGACACGTTGTGAAAACACTCTATATGGATCGTACAATGCTCAACAGCATTAAATTAAGATAAAAAAAGTTTGGCTCTACATGAGCTATCTATAATGCTTACAAGAATACATCTTAAAATATAATCAGATGTACAATTAGCATCAAGCTACACTTGTGATTATTAATATTTCATTTTGAAAAAGCAATGAAATACCACAATTAAATAAATCTATGTATGTAATTTTCAGTTATTTAGCACAATTGTTTAAAAACATGCATACATTTTTTAAACACAATTTACTCAGAACATAAGATATTATGTCGATAAGAAATTATGTTTCTTGAGGAAAAGATTTCGGGAATGTTCTCCATATAATGGACTTCAATGGTGCCCCCAAGTTTGAACTTTTAAAATGCAGTTTAAATGCTTGTCTTGTCTAAGTCTGCATGAACTGCATGAACTGTTTTTTGTCCGGTTCAACACGGTCAATACAGTTAGGGTATGTCGAAAAACTCCCATTTCGTTTTCTTCCCCAACTTCAAAATCGCCCTACATCACTGCAGAAGTACCGACCCAGTGTTTACAAAGTGAACATGCAAAGAAGATCAACCACCCTTTACAAAGAAAAGGTAAAACAGCGATGTAGGACGATTTTGACATTGAAGAAGAAAACAAGATGGGAGTTTTTCGACATACCCTAACTGTATTGACGCGGATTACACAGACTGCGCATGCGCATCACAAAGATGACCATCTGAGGTTAAAAAGTATATAAATTGTCAATTTGTTTAAAAAATGACAGATCGTTTCTCTAGATACAGATGGGATCATTTAGAGCCCTTTGAAGCTGTATTTGAAGCACATTTTGGAAGTTTAAACTTGGGTGCACCATTAAAGTCCACTATATGGAGAAAAATATTAGAACATTTTCCTCGAGAAACATAATTTCTTATCGACTGAAGAAAGAAAGATATGAACATCTTGGACGACGAGGAAGTGAGTAAATTATCTGTAAATTTTTGTTCAGGAAGTGAACTTCTCTTTTAACTAAATGTTTTATTTTGCTGACAGTATTACTAAAATACCTTTGGAATAACTAGCTGTTTCAGTTTTGGTCTGGATAATTAAATGTCACATTATAAAAGTCTCCAACATAGAGCATGAACATGTCCTGTGTGGCTGACATTTAAAACATGAAAATAATCAATATGACATATCAGACATATCACCATCACCATATCATACGTATCACAATCACCATAACATACGTACACACATGCATATTCTGACACTAGGTTACCCTCCAGTCTGTAAGATGCCAACACTGTATATTTACTTCTAATAAGAATAGATTAAATAGATTTTTTGAAGTAGATTAAAACTGAGGGTTGGTTCTTTGTGCATCAGAAGAAAAGTTACTTTATAAAAGCAATTATCTCACAGTTCCACAGCCTCATTGTTCAGGTTGCCTAGCAACTTTCTTGATGTCTTGCATCAACCTCCCAATTATCCCATGAATCGGATTCCCTAAATCTATTTAAGGGTCTGCGCCTCGAATAAGAGGAAGTAGAGAGGATCATTTTCGTGTTAAATATGTAAAATAATACCCTTTCCCTTCCACTGCCGTTCTACTGTGTCTACAGACACTGAGCTTAATCTTTGTTGAAGGTTTATTACTGGAAAAGGAGAGATGTGTGATATTAAATTGGTTTATTCAACAACACCAAGATGAACTGCTGAAACATCTATGATTTAAGCCGAGATCATTTGAAAAGATAATGCTATGGTGCATTTCAGAGAGGAAAAAAATGATTAGTTTTAAAACTAATTTAAATAATGGTTCCTGCATGCTTAAAAATTTTGATAAATCCAGATGGCTCATACTGGGTTAACTGATCAGCTAGGTTATTAGCAAGTGCAGCTTAGACTGACCTTGAATGTAGACCATTATTTTTTAGCCTAACCAGAACTAGGAACCTAATTAAGCTGGTGAATCAAAGACAACTTAGTGGTTGGTCATCTACAGTAAAACATTTAAAAACATATGGTAGTTAGTGGTGGGCAATATAATAATTCATTTGAGTTGGTTCTTTTTTTAATGAATTGGTCAAATTTGTTTAAATGAACTGCTCAAACAAACCACCTCATTGAAATTAAAATGATGGGAAAATGCCATCTTTGTAGATAAGCTTTCAACTATTTTCCTTCTGGGGTTAGTTGTCTATTTTTGTCATTAATGGGCCAAACAGAGTTTATCTTTCTCATGTTCTTCTGTCTGGGTGAGCGAGTCAAAGTCGTGTCATGGTGTTCGGTGTGTCATCTGAGTAACTAAGTGTCCCTTTAGGGCAGCGTACTCATCAGCTTCTTCAAGCTCACTGGACTATGCGTTCAGCTTTCTCAATGTCCTCATTTTCCCTCCCGACGATGCAGCAGGCTCACAAAGAATCACTTCACTGTCCTCAGAGAAAGATTTCAATGTGAAGAGGAGGATGAGGACATTCGTATTATCATCAGATGAACAAAACACCTATTTCTTATCACCCACTGATACTGTAGAAATGAAAGATACACTACCAGTCAAAAGTTTTTAAGATTTTTAATGTTTTTTTTTTTTTAAAAGTCACTTCTGCTCACCAATCCTGCAACTATTTGATCTAAAGTACAGCAAAAACAGTACAATTTTGAAATATTTTTACTATTTAATATAACTATTTCAATCTGAAATAGAAATCTTTTGTAACATTATAAATGTCTTTATCATCACTTTTGATCAATTTAAAGCATCCTTGCTAAATAAAAGTTTTAATTTCTATCATTTCTTTCACAAAAAAAAAAAAAAAAAATTATACTGAGCTTTTAAATGTTATAGTGTACAATGTTACAAAAGCTTTTTATTTCAGATAAATGCTAATCTTTGGATCTTTCTGTTCATCAAAGAATCCTAAAAAAAAAAAATGTACTCAACTATTTTAAATACTGATAATAAAAATAATAATAATAAAAATCCTGAACAGCAAATCAGCATATCAGAATGATTTCTGAAGGAGTAAAGATGCTGAGTAATGATGTTGAAAATTTAGCTTTGATCACAGGAATAAATTATATTTTAAAATATATTCAAATACAAAACAGTTATTTTAAATAGTAAAATACACGAAGCCGTCTTTTAAAAACATTAAAAATCTTACTTTTCAAAAACCTTTGACCGGTAGTGTAGTTCATGTGGAAATAAAACTAAATAACAGGCCTCTGTGTAATTATTAGGTTCAGCATTTTGTGTAAATAACTTTTAGTGTACAGTTTTGCAAGTAGTATTACTCGCAAATGATACAAAAACATCTCACACTTTTCTCCAAACACTGAACTGCCAAATTAATCATTAACCCAGCTGCATAAGTTAGTCTTATATTAGTATTATTTATGTACTATTACTGTATTTATTAATATTTTGAATGAGCTTTCATTTTTATATATACATACCCTTATGTTCACATTTACATTTTAGTTTAAATGTTATATTTTTAAATTGCTTTTGTCATTTTATTAGTATTTTAATATTTCTATTCAGCTTTTATTTATTTAATATTTCAGTGCTAGTAATTTTAGTACTTCATGTAACAAACAAATAGTTTTATTTGACAATAGCAATTCCGGTGCTAACAAGTTAAGTTTGACGGCACTACTAACAAGCAAAAAGTCCTAATAAAATGTTTTCTGTGACAAATGGAACAAATCCTAGTTTTTTTCCCGCTAAATAACTCCTTTTCAATAATGCAAACACAATCTATTCAGAGCTTGAAATAAAGCAGTATTTAAGGGCATGGTTTCAGTGAATCATTGCGTAATTTCTGGCCTTGCCCGAGTAATCTGAGGGATTTCTCCTTAGTGATTATCTGACTGGATTTAATTCCGTCTGACTGCTGCACAGAGACACGACAGAGTATTTAGTGACTGGCAGGAAATTCCAGATGGTGACCATGCAAAGTGTGTAATGGGTTGTTTTAAAAGCTTTCACATGAAATTAGATGTTTCTGACACCTACCTGAATGGAAAGTTTCTCTGTCTTCTGTGGTTCAGCAGATTGAAAATAAGGAGAACATTACATGATCTGATTCAAGAGCTGATACACCATGTCCAAACAGATTACAAATGACAAAACAGCACTCAAATCTCACAAGAACATGCAACCAAGCTGCATTCAACAACAAAGGACTGAAATAATATGTACACAGGCATGCATATCAAACCTACGTTGTCACAATCAAGAAACCTCAACATGACATGCATTTGAAGCACAACAAAGGGTTTGTCAATCAAATAATGTCACAATTCTAGGGTGTAGCTGTGTCTAGAAGTTTTATATGTGACATGGCTGTCTACTTCCATCTAAAAGCACCTATGTCACAGAGCTACACACAACTCAGCATCCATCAGCTCAAAGGTGGAAATGGAGCGATCTACACGTCTACAGAGATTGGGTTTGTCACATTCACTTTCATTACATTAAACAGCAAGCTCTTACCCCAGTCTACTATTGCTTCAGGAGTCAGTACGCTAGAGTACAGCTCTGTGAAGTACGATTGGTAAAACAAACACAAGATATTAAAGTAGGATAAGTGCACAAATGCGTACATAAACAATAGGCATTGACTTTACCACTAATAAATATTTAAATAAATGTATTCATAACTTTAAATTAAATGTACTATTTTCAGCTTTGCGTACTTCTTTTACAAAAAGGTATTATATTATATTGTACTCCTATATTAAAGCTCATTATAATGAATGCAAAAATACACTGACTTGACATTTACTATTCACAAACTCAGCTACTTTGCTGTAAATCATTGCATTCTAAAAAGTATATTAACTATATAATTCAAAAATACATAATTGTAAAATATTGCACTGACATCACATTTATTGTTAAACATGACTTGAATTACTCACTAATTCATATTTTGTCATTGACATGACATAATTTACTATAATACAGCTTCGGTACTGTTTGTTTCTTTATGTTTACTGTTCTAATATTACTTTATTGGTTATTACTAGTCTTGTTGGTACAGGTGATGGTCCTTGCCTAGATCTCAAACAGTATACCAAAGTGTGTTTACTACACTGACCTTGATTGATGATAATTATTTGACTTTTCATTGCCCAGCCCTGTCATTACAGCTTGTACTCGGTGCAAACAGGATGTCTATACTACTAAACTGTACAGTTTTGTTTAAACACCAGCCAGTTCTCTGGTACTACCACTGGAACATATCTGGTCACAAGATTTCAATTATTTAGCTCTGGACAATCACGTGGAAATGAAATGGGAAGGTCACGTGGTTGTCCAGATCCCCGCAACTAAAGGAACTTGAGAGAGAGACAGAGGGAGGAGCTACATCCAATTCCCTCATTTGTTTACGTGACAGCAGATCCCAGGAAAACTTGATCACAAGTCTGGCTTAAGCTCATGCAACTCGTTAAAATGAAGCCTAAATTAACTAGACTAGAGAAACAAGTATATATGACTTTTAAGTAACTTACCCTAATATTTATATTAAACGTTTAATATTAGGCTTTTAGCTGTCTAGTTATTTGTTCTGATCTATTTTTTTTGGTATGCAAAAATAAAACCAGTTTAACATAACGTGCCTCTCTTTAGTGAAGGTCTACCCTAAGTTATTTAAAGATACACAAGAAAGTGAAACCATATTTGCAGAAGTATTTACATGAACAAGTACATTTACAGAATAATAACAGAGATGAAAGTGTTTGGAAAGTAAGCTCACCCTGTTGTCTGGGCTCCATATCAGCGGTACTGTGCAAATGCAGGTCCAGTTCACATTAACAGCACCTCTCAGTTCAGAGAAATATATCCCGTCCAACACAACCGCTCCACACACACACTCTCTGCTCTCAAAACCCCGCCCATTACCGGGGCAGCTTCAGCCACAGACCAATGGGAACTGTTCTAATTAGCATATTCTAATGTCATAATACATGTCATTGTAAATAACAACAAACGTTAGTTCCTATATACAGACCAAATATATGAATAGATATAAAGATGTGTATAAAAGACTACATCGGTTGTACGATTCCTAAAGCACGTAAACTTACGTCTCCGTGGGAGTTGTAGTCCTTATTTACCGTAATAAACTGTTATCAACTTGCGTTTTTCTTTTAAAATCGACAGCTTTTCAAAACCAAGTTCAATTGTGTGCAATTTATGTTGTAAAACAAA
Organism: Labeo calbasu; assembly: GCA_019740295.1. Classification (NCBI taxonomy): domain Eukaryota; kingdom Metazoa; phylum Chordata; class Actinopteri; order Cypriniformes; family Cyprinidae; genus Labeo; species Labeo calbasu. The sequence continues at coordinate 7,864 of JAHKKF010522924.1, forward strand.
ACGGTTAAATCAATTACGTCAATCAACGACAGACACACAGATATTCTTCAGATCCACATGAACATCCAAAGGGAACACGCCTCGAAAATGCTAATTCCTTCCGGGTTTTAGAGCAACAGCCTGCTCTAATCAATAATTGGCAAGTTATAAACAAAACAACGTTTTTAATAAAATTCAGCTAATCTTGCACAATGTAATATCTGTCTTTTTCCCCTTTGTTTACAAAGACATGTGAGTTTGGCATACCACACTGATGATGTCATGAATGACACGTTTACCTGAGGGCAGTGAGTTTACTGTCAGTTAAATTATCGTTGCAGTCAACAGCGGCATCTTCTGGTGAGACAAGGAAAAACGGGATGGCCTGAGAATGCAACAAAGATGTTTCGTTTAAAAAAATAATTGAACAAAATATTAATATAGAACAGAATATAATATGCTCAGTTTTCACTGAAGTAGTCCCACTGCTTGTGGCAAGCTATAAGCGTTTAACGATGTGTAACAGCTGCTAATATTTATTGTGTGATTATGGGAGCTTTAGGACAATTATTAAACTTCCTCATTCTAATAAGGAAGGTTAAAACTGTAATGAGTCAACAGCACGCCAAGCATGGATATACAAACACAGAGTAGATGAGCCCACACAATAATTGCACAGTTTATTTAAATGGGTGGTTATCACTGGCTTGATACCAATCCATGCATGTGTGAAGCATAAGGCAAATATGTTTTAAAATGTAGGCAGATCACTTTCTTAGTGGCTTTTTATTTACATGTATGCATGTGCATACTGATTTCATTAAATACAGGTGTTTAGTTATTTTTTTTTAATGCTTTTGCTGTTTGCTAAGTTTTCATTGACCATTTTTGGCAATTGTGGGTTCACAAAAATGTCATGAAAAAATATTTAACTATCCTTTTGGACCACCAGGTGTCAGACTTGTACAAAATGACCACATACACTACCAGTCAAAAGTTTTTGATCAGTAAGATTTGTGATGTTTTGAAAAAGAAATCTCTTCTGCTCATCCAAAGTACAGCAAAAATAGTAAAATGCTGAAATATTTTTTTCTATTTAAAATAACTGTTTTCTATTTGAATATAATTCAAAATATAATTTATTCCTGTTATTTCAAAGCTGAATTGTTAGCATCATTACTCCAGTCACACGATTCTTCTAATACTTTGATTTGCTGCTCAACACATTTTTTTATCATAATTATGTTGAAAACAGCTGAGTATATATTTTTTCAGCTTTCTTTGAATAGAAAGTTCAGAAGAACAGCATTTATTTGAAACAGAAATCTTTTGTAACATTATATATGTCTTCTATCATCACTTTTGATCAATTTAAAGCATCCTTGCTAAAAAAAATAAATAAAAATATTAATTTCTTTACCCAATAAAATAATCATAATAACAATAATAACAATAAATAAACAGCAAATCAGCATATTGGAATGATTTCTGAAGGATCATGTGACACTGAAGCCTGGAGTAATGGTGCTGAAAATGTAGCTTTGATCAAAGGAATAAATTACATTTTAAAATATATTCAAATAGAAAGCAGTTATTTTAAATAGTAAAAATATTTCACAATATTACTGCTTTTGCAGTATTTTGGATCAAATGCAGGCTTGGTGAGCAGAAGAGAATTCTTTAAAAAACATAAAAAATCTTACTGTTCGAAAACGTTTGACTGGTAATGTATGAAAAGAAGTTTTCATCTGTAACTACTTTGCTTGTGTTTGTACTTTATATGGATAATAAATAGTAGTGGGGAAAATAACGAGCTATGTGACGAGAGAAGTTGTGCATGTAAAACTACTTTCATTTTTAAATTAGTCTATATTAAAAACTTAAACTTAAATAAAATTAATAGTTGTGTATATTTATTAATATATTAATTTTAACAAACATATATTTTATGTCCTCACCACAACATTTGATTAAGATCCCTGAGCAATCAAGTTAATCGAACTAAATCACAAACACATGATAATACATTTAATACCTGGAAAACATCTTTATCTCACAATCTTTTCAAACACTTTTAATTTTGTCAAGTAAAAAGCATTGTGTTAAAATATGAATCCTGATAAATGAGGAAGCGTCAATAATATTTGCACACCATGTTTAAAGATTAAAATCTACAACATAACAATTTGAGTCATGCTTTTATTGTATCAAACTGACAGAGATTGATATTTGTTGTCATTCTTCATTGGCCTGCACTGCCATTAGAGCCTGTTACAGTGGTGGAGCAGCAGGGTAGCTGGTGTCAACAGGATGTCAGTCAGTCAGCTGACCTCAGGAAGCAGCTCTTCGGCCAGCAAACCTCTAACAAAGTGCTTAGACAGGCAGGAAATTGATCTGACTGGAATGTGCATTATCAGAGACTACCAGCAGGGAGGGACAAAGAAGGAAGCCTGAGGAAATCGTGACTCATGTAACACGGAGGTTGTAATTTCTGCTTGCTGATGCTGGATCCTCTGTGTCCAGATGGCGATCTTCACTAATTGATAAAAATGATATTCTATTTGAAAATGCTGAAAATTGCACATCAGTGTCACTATGCAGATTAGGATATAGGTTCTTGACATAAAGGGGTAGTTCTTATTTACTGTTATAGAAGGTTTGCACTTGTGTCACGATTTGGTGGACGACCCGGATGCGCGGCTATATTACAAAGTCATACAGGTTTGGAATGACATGAGGAAGTCAGTATGATGACTCTCACTATATCAAAATGTGTTTTCATATATTTCATTGTAAAAGCTAGTAGCCTGCTACTCCAGTGACGTTTCTAAACTTAGCTAGTGACAGCTGCTAGTTCAGCTGACAGCTGCACCCAGACCACATAATGAGAGGGACAACAGCTCTGTAGATGAGAAAAAGAAGACAATAGTTATTTTACTCCAACGTGTGGTCAGACTTGCATATTTTATCTCGCTGCACATGCAAATCACAGCAGTAAGCTTTCATTCAGCAGTGACCGCTGTCTCCACACTTCCTTGATGTAAATGTAGGTCACACAGTCACCTATAGCTACAGTTTGATTTTGTTAGGAGATAAACTTGGCAATTTGTTTATCTGGCTTTACTGTACTAGCTAAAATAATTAGAATTAATCATTGTAGCATGGTAATAGATTAAGTTTTTAATGATTGTGTTTTTGAAAGAAGTCTTATATTGTGAAATATATTACAATTTAAAATAACTTTTCTATTTTAATATATTTTCAAAAGTAATTTATTCCTCTGATGCGAAGCTGAATTTTTAGCATCCATTACTCCGTTTTTCAGTGTCACATGATCCTTGTTGTTATTATTAACAGTCTCAGGGAAAGTTACTTTTAAAAGTAATCTATTACAATAATGCATTACTCAAAAAGAAAGTAACTAACTGCATTACTTTATTACTTTTTATTGTAATAAAGTTTATTACTTTATTTTTATTATATTTTTATTTGTCACAGCTGGGTTTGCTTATTTATTTTTAATAACAATAAATATATAATCCTCAGGCTTCTCACAACATCAGAACAGGAGAGGTGTCAGTGAATATATGGAATATATAACGCGTTACTTTACTAGTTACTTGAAAAAGTAATCTGATTACGTAACTCGCATTACTTGTAATGCGTTACCCCCAACGATGCAGGTGAGGGTAAGAAAACGATGAAAGAATTTTCAGATATTTCACATTTATTGAAAAAGTAATTCACATACGTCATAGAAAATTTAAAAATAATGCGTTACTTTACTAGTTACTTGAAGAAGTAATCTGATTACATAACTTTGTTACTTGTAATGCGTTACCCCCAACGCTGCAGGTGAGGGTAAGAAAATGACAGAATTTTCAGATATTTCATACTTATTTGAAAAAAAAAAAAAACTCAGATACTTCATAGTAAATTTAAATGTAGTGCATTACTTTACTAGTTACCTGAAAAAGTAATCTGATTACGTAACTTTGTTACTTGTAATGCGTAACCCTCAACACTGCAGGTGAGGAAAAGAAAACAATGACAGAAATTTTCAGATATTTCATACTTATTTGAAAAAGTAATTCACATACATCATAGTAAATTTTAAAATAATGCGTTACTTTACTAGTTACTTGAAAAAGTAATCTGATTACATAACTTTGTTACTTGTAATGCGTTACCCCCAACACTGCAGGTGAGGGTAAGAAAACGACGGAATTTTCAGATATTTCATACTTATTTGAAAAAAAAAAAAAAACCTCAGATACTTCATAGTAAATTTAAATGTAGTGCATTACTTTGCTAGTTACCTGAAAAAGTAATCTGATTACGTGACTTTGTTACTTCTAATGCGTAACCCTCAACACTACTGGTGAGGAAAAAAAAAACGATTACAGAAATTTTCAGATATTTCATACTTATTTGAAAAAGTAATTCACATACATCATTGTAAATTTAAAAGTAATGCGTTACTTTACTAGTTACTTGAAAAAGTAATCTGATTACGTAACTCACATTACTTGTAATGTGTTACCCTCAACAATGCAGGTGAGGGTGAAAAACAACAATTTTCAGATATTTCATACTTATTTGAGAAAGTAATTCACATACATCAAGTAAATTTAAAAATAATGCGTTACTTTACTAGTTACTTAAAAAAGTAATCTGATTACGTAACTCGCATTACTTGTAATGCGTTACCCCCAATGATGCAGGTGAGGGTAAGAGAACGATGACAGAATTTTCTGATATTTCATACTTATTTGAAAAAGTAATTCACATACGTCATAGTAAATTTAAAAATAATGCGTTACTTTACTAGTTACTTGAAAAAGTAAACTGATTAGGTAACTCGGATTACCTGTAATGCATTACCCTCAACAATGCAGGTGAGGGTAAGAAAACGATGACAGAATTTTCAGATATTTCATACTTGTCTGAAAAAAAAAACTCAGATTCTTCATAGTAAATTTAAATGTAATGCATTACTTTACTAGTTACCTGAAAAAGTAATCTGATTACATAACTTCGTTACTTGTAATGCATTACCCTGAACACTACAATTTTCAGATATTTCGTACTTATATGAAAAAGTAATTCAMATTTTATACTTTATAGTAAATTATAAATCATGCGTTACTTTACTGGTCACCTAAAAAAGTAATCTGATTACGTAACTCGGTTGTCTTGCTTAACGTCTATGTGGAACCCGCAACCTGTTTAAGATTCTTTGATTAATAAAGTTAAAAAAAACAGCTTTATTTGAAAACTTTTGATCAATTTAATGTGTCTTTGCTGAATAAAAGTATTAATTTCTTTCAAAAAATAAAACTAAACTACTGACCCTAAACAGTAGTGAATATTTGTGAGCACAGGATACATAGTGAAATACAATATGTAAGAGTCAGTTTTTTGTCTCTCCCCTCCCCCTCAGATCACTAACCCCAAGCATGAGCAATACTGATATTTTTCTAAGCAAGCACCATTAATTAAAAGTCAGTTGAGACCAAATGTTGGCAGCTCCTTTTTATTCTTAATTAAATATGATAAAGACATAAATTTGCTGTCTGCAGGCCTGAATTGACTCTTTAAATCTGAAAATAAAGTGCAGCAGCAAATGTAACAATAAAAAAAAAATACAATGTGCATTTTTAAAAAAGAAAACACAAATGTAACACAAGTGTTGTGGTATAGATTCAGACACATACTACAGTATATTTAGGGAATAAAATATTACAGGTCTTTGGAAATCATCACAGCAGATGTGCTCTCAAAATATACAAAATAAACTCGTTCACTATGAGTAAAGTTCAATCCCACTGGTAAAAGGCACCGTCTCTGGAGAAAACAAAATTAAAAAAAATAAAAACACCACCACATTGGCAGTCAAAGTTTTCAGTTTATAATGTTAGCATGTCAAAAACAGCCCAAGCTAACATTCTGACCGATGTCTTCCTCAATATATGTACAGATAATTCAATTATCTGCACTGGAGTGATAAAGCATTGTGTAGTAGATATGACGAAATTCTCCCTGAGAATAACAGTGGCATTCACTACCGGCCTGAGTGCATCTTTATAATTGATTGTCTCTAAAATCCAATCGATAACTGCTTTGAAATGATACCTGGCAACCACTTATAACCAGAGTTGAATTAGGTGGTATTACATTGATGATTTCACATAGGGCATTTCCCAAATGAGTATCAGACCAAGCCTTAATACTCATATTCCTGATACTCCAGCCAGACCACGTTGCTATGGTGACAACCTTTCCCGCAATGCTTTTCCCTGTGCTTTCTTTCTGGCTTTCTTCCAGATCAGCCTTTGTTTGAGTATTAAATGGCTAGCTCAATTCAAAACATGGGACAGGCACTGGACTTGAAGCCTTAGGGGTTGCCTTTTGTTAAAATTTCTTTGCAATATACTATGTCTAATGGTGAAGGTTATATACTTGTTGATGTGCTACAGTATTCGGTTTTTGTAACAGCATGAGACTGAAATAAACCCAACATGTGGCAGTGGATTACAGTGGATATGAATCTATAACACTGTGCAATATACAGCAGGGACGCCTATTGGGCTGATAGTTGTGAGCATTGTGCCGCTCAGTGTGCATGTGCAAAGCTAAAATATACTAGAAATGAATGTCAAAGTTTCCATATGATGGACTTTAAGTTAAGAATAATATACACTCAAGTAGAAAACGTTACGCATCCAGCAGTTTGTTCAAGGTGTGAGGCATGCACTACGCTTCCATGTGGGATTTCAAAGTCTGAGACCACACTGCAAATAGGTGATTCAAAATCAACAATATGACATTAAAATGAAGTATTCTCACCAGTTCTTCATTTTCAGGTCACAAATTTCTGATATCAATCATGTGAACTCCTACAGATAGTGAGATGTTCTTAGAATCGTTCTCAAATCATGCTGGATAACATAATCAGGATTCACAGAAAATATTTTTCCCGAGAAATCACATGCAGACATGAATCGGTCAGAATAAGATATTGAATACGTATAAATAAAGTAAATATGGTGGATTTTGATTTCATGTTGACTTGTAAACAAACCTGGACTGATAAATAGATAAATATGGATAAATTCATGTAAATTTTCATTTAATTTGTTATGCTGATAATATCATTTTTTAATAGAAAAACATTTTCGATATTTCAGATCATTTTTTTTAAATTATGTATATAATGTGTGTGGGTGTGTGTGTATATATATATATATATATATATAAATATATATATACATACATACACACACACACACAATTATGTTAAGCCAATATAATTTGTTATAAATTATATTGTATAAATTGTATTATATATATATATATATATAGTAACATTTTTTATATATTCTAACAAACAATTTATTATATATTAACATTTAAATACANATATACATACATACACACACACACACAATTATGTTAAGCCAATATAATTTGTTATAAATTATATTGTATAAATTGTATTATATATATATATATATAGTAACATTTTTTATATATTCTAACAAACAATTTATTATATATTAACATTTAAATACATATTTTTTTATTATTATACATTATTTTATCAGCATAACTGCAGTGAACTAATTTAAATATAAATATTAAATTTGAGAACTTACAGGGTTTTAATTTATTTATTTCATTTCTTTTCACTACAGCTGTTATGCTGATAATATAATTACATAAAAATCTATTAAATGAAATGTTTTTATTAAATTACTAAAAATGTCAGATTTTCATATCATTAAAAAAATCATATATAAAATATGGTACAATTTTATATATATAAAATATAATAAACATTTTATTATATATTAGCATTAAAAAGATAAAAAGTTAAGTTAGAAAATCCTGAATGTTTTTATCATTACAAATTATATTATCAGCATAACAACTGCAGTGAATTAATTTAAATTTAAATATTACATTTAAGAATTGCAATTCATGTAAAGTTTTAATTTCATGCAATTTCTTTTCACTCTAATAGATATGCTGATAATATAATTTGTAATAATAGAAACATTTTAGATTTTTCTAATTGAATTTTTAATCATTTGAATCATATCTATCATTCTATCTATCTATTAATCAATTTGTATCAATTAAATATTATTTAAAATTAAGTTAGAAAATCTGTTCTATTACAATTATATATATATATATATGAGAGATATATATTGATATATATTAATATATATATATATATATATATATATATATATACATATACATACATATACATATTACATATACACATTTTTATATTTTTTTTATATATTTCTTTATATAATATAAATAATAAACATATTACCATAAAAAAAAGTCCTAAATGTTTTTATCACTGCAAATTATATTATCAGCATAACAATTGCAGTGAACCAGTTGAAATTTAAATTGGAGAAAATCAAAATGGCATTTTCAAAAGTAGTCTCAGAGTTTTGGACCCCACATTGTATTTAGTGTTTGGTTTACAGCTTTAGATTTGTGCAAACACAGAGCTTGAACACTTTTGTATGACATAGTACTGATTTGCATGACCTAGATGACCTACATGTCTTGGCGTGGAACTGCGAGTCCCCTGTAATTCTGGGCCCTTTGTTTTCCACAGCGCAGTAGATAGAAACGTGTTTTGTTGATCATGCAAATTCCTGCGGATGTTGGCACAGCATGAAGGGGAGGGAAGAACAGAGAGGGGATCAAGAGAGACAGACACTAATTCATCAACTCACCATCATCGAGCACTAAATGCTTACAGATTATAACATCTGATGCACGTCATAAATAGACTGAAGGACAAAATCATTCACGCTGTGTGGCTCCACTGCATAACGCATCCTGCAGGAAATTATTACCAGTCTATAGTTCCATTCCTAAAAACGAAGTGAATTCAAATCCGTTCGGGGGTTATAAATAAAACATTCCAAAAACAGAATCTCCTCAATTAGGCTTTGATCACGATGCCAAAGACGCCACGTGGAGGAAAAGGGTCACTGTGCAATTGAGGACATTCACGAGATGCAGCGAACAGGAAAACTGCACGTTGTGATTGTTGTATCTAAGTGGCCAGTGTTCGGTCACTTGGCACCCAGGGCTATTTTTAGGGTGTGTGTTTGTGCATCCAGGTCCTGAGCAGGATGACCGAAGCTGAATCAGCACAGCCAGCGGCCTGACCCCTGTGAGCGCTTCCTCCTCCTCTTGCAGATGTAGTAGATAGGCAGAGCAAACAAGCCTGCGGAGAGATCAGTCACAACACAGGACAGCTCAGTCGCACCGCAATGAGGTTGAAAACAAGAAACTCATCTAGCCATACAATCGTAGTATAGTTCTGTGTGCCATTAATGTGCACAGAAAAATATAAATATAAGTCAACAATGTGTCAAAGTGTCAGAACAAATTCATCTTGATGTCAGATAACTTTGATAGAAAGGTATGTAATGAATTACACAATTAGGTAATAATAATTTAGGTCAAGCAATTACCGAGCAATGCTTAATTTTGTTCAGTCGGTGGTGTAAAAAGGTTACATTAGCAATTAAAGAAAAAACACTTAAGCAAAACATGGTCAGATCAAATGTCTGAATAATTTTTGTTCCCAAATTCTTAACCAATATTAATGGTAGTCCACTGTATGAAGAATTTTTCGTTTGACTGTATATATACATTTTCAGTACAGGTGTTTTGGTTCAGTGTACCGACAGCACCAAAGTACCAAAGCATGTTCAGGAACCTGAGCTATTGATATTTAGAAAGTCTTTTTGTAAGATATATTCATATATTTGGGATTGCAATAACTTTGACTAAAGTATACATTTTGCTTAAATATTCTGCAGAAGTGGAAGAACAAATCTCTTCTGCCATTTACAACAGAACCATAAACTTTATTTTATTGTATTTAATATTTTATTTTTGTGGAATTTGTTACATCATATTCAATTTTATTTTCTATGATTGTATATATTATAAATTATTATATATATATATATATATATATATATAATTTTAAAGTTTTAAAATTTTAATTTTATTTAACTTCTTTTCTATCTAATAAATGAAAAATAAAATAATATCAATAAACAATATTCATTATATATATATATATATATATATAGTGGACCTCACATTTCATTATTTATTTATTTTTTTAATTTGATTTTATTATTTGATTTGATTTGATTTGATTTTAGTGGGACTTGTTGTCCCATCTTCAATTTTAATTTCATGATTATAAAATTTTATTTTTTACTTTCAGGACCATGAAGGTCTTTAGTATTGTGCACTTCTCCTCAACTTCCTAATTCCTGTATGTGTCTGATTAATTCTGTGAGTCAGTTTGTCAAAACAATAAATAAATAAATAAATTAAATATAATAATAATAATAGTAATAATAATAATATATATATTAATATATATATATATATATATATATATATATATACACGCATACACACAAATATAATATAATAAAACAAATACTGCCAAGATGCATATAAATAATTACTTTCTATAACATAAAAATATACATTTCTTGGACTAGACAGTTAAATGATACCCAATATGCCTAAATCAGCCATGTTGCCTTTCCATAATTTCGAATTTTGAATAAAACGCTGCATTTCAGCATTGTATTTTATGTCACAACCACTTTATATTTTTATATTTTCACTATAGAATAAAGAAAGGGGCTTAATTGTCATGAATATGTTAAAATTATTTAAAAATTTGGTATAATAAAGCAAATATAATTACATAATCTTCTTTTGAATTTGGAATCAAATATAATCCAGACATATTTCCTGACATGCTTTGTGAGATTCAGAACGTTTACACAATCCTTACCTATGACCAAAGCCAGAGCTCCAACAACCACCACGAGGACAATGACCACCGGAGCCACCAGCACTTTACTCACTGTGAAGCAAGCAACAGAAAAGCATTCAGGCTCACAAAGACAAACACATTTAGAATTCTTATCTACTGCTGGACTAAAGAGAAATAGATGGAGTGCATTTGTCTTTCTCAGTAAGTCAGTCGGTTAAAGTGAACCCCATGACTTGTAGACCAAACACTTGTGTCTGTGATGTATGGATGGTTGGGTTTTATACTACGGTTCGTTGCACTAGCCTGAGGAAACCACACAAACACCGGCTCATGCTAAGTATACACAGATATGCAAACTAAAAAAGCAGATCATAGAGTCGGTCGTATCTCCGTGCCATTACTAACTGCTGTTATCAGGGAGTTGTAAACTAGCAGGGTCCGAAATAGTGTAAACTGTTCTTTTAGGTGCTCTAGTTGCGTCAGGACAATTTGTTTTTGTGATATAACCTACGAGTAAACCTGTATTTCATCTGCGTCAAAGGAAGTGCAGGGGTTGTACAACTGTATGCCAATATACATATTTAACTTTACAATTGTATATATACACACACAACAGTGTATCTGTATACTAATGTTTATTGTTGAGCTTGCAATCTAAATGAATGAGTCAAGATAATAAAGATATGATACATAAATACACAGTAGGAAACACTGATATATATACACAGTCAAATACTTGCATATTGGAAACAAGCACGTTATCAGAGCAACTAAAAACACATTATGATAACAACTGGATAAGAAAGCTCAAGATAAACCAATGTTATGTTTCCAAGGGCCCTATGATTTTCGAGATGCGGAAAACACAGACGGAATCACGGAATCCAGTCACTGAAATGGAATTTGCTGTATAACATGGAATGTCATGGAATTTGCCTTATTTTGGATGATTAAATCAAAAGTAGGTCAGTACACCTAAATCAAAGCACGATATGGATTAGCATCTGTGAATATTAAGCCACAGAAATAGTATTTACATATAAATCCTGCATGTTCTGCGTGTCTCTGTGTGAACGAATGACACAAACGCGTGGTTTTGTTTACTACACATCTACTGAAGCGTGTACATGAACACATAAACATAATCTCTATAACTTCATTATATACTTATATACTTCTATAACTTTTGATATTGTCATATCATATACAACAGAAACTTAAAGGTCTTCACAGCAACCCGTCAGAATAAAAATTAGGTTTAACTTGAAGAAACAGTGACAAAAATATTATTAAATGTAATAGTACTACTAAAAATAAAATAATTATTAAAACATATTTTTAAGGAATATTTATGAGAAGAAAATATTTAGTAGAATTTATTTACCAGAAAAATATAACATTACAGTATTTATGAACAAAAATAAATAAATTAATAAAATAATAATAAATTACATTTTTTATTAAATCAATTAATTAGGGATGCGTTTAATTATTAAAATTGAATGAAACCATTAAAATGGAACCCAGAAAATAATGGAAAACAAAATTTGTTAAAAATAAAAACAAATTTGAGGGGGAAAAAACATTTCACAGTGCCTTAAAAATTTAATTTTTGTAAAATTTTTAATAAATTGTAGGGGTGTAACAGTACACGTATTCGTACTGAAAATTTTTTTTGGTACGGGTTTTTCGGTTTAGTACGCACGTGTACCGAACAAGTACAGCATTTTTTCCCCCAGGAAATTCAAACAGTAAATGGCGTTTTGACAGGCTTTGATAAGATGTTATTATTAAATATTTATTGTATGTTAAAATTAATGTGTTATGAAATATATGACAGCCACTGTGTAATTGAATATATTTTAACAAATAGAAATTTTATAATTTATAAGTTCATTTAAAAACTGCATTATATGCAATTTACATGTTTCCATACATTCTTTTTTAAAGTTAAGTGTTGATTATTATATTTAAAAAAAAATAGTAATTAAATGTTAATTTAATGGGTTAAATTGTTAATTGGAACCTTGTAATGTAAAAGGGCTCCCTATAGTTTAAAGCATAAGCTGAGGTAGATTTTTATAACTAAGAATATTTTATTATAACGGAATGTATTTAAAGTATGAGCAACTTGTTCAGTAAACAACTAATTAACCAAAAAAAAAAAGTTTTTCCCTCTGCTGTACCAAAATCATACTGCACCGTGAAGTTAAAACCGTGGTACGTACAGAACCGTCATATCTGCGTACTATTGCACACCAAATGAACTGCTGTTAATTGTGTAATTGTGTAATTTCATGATTTCACTTAATTAGACATGCTTTTTGTTTAATATTTTTTAATTAACCATTAAAAAAAAGAGTCTAGAAAAATTAAAATGGGAATAAAAAAAAAAAAAATGCACACTCACTACAAACAGAGCCTCGGACCAGCCGGCGCAGATGGGGTTTCTCGGGCAGATAGCGGTACTTGCATCCAAACACGCTCAGGTTGGAGGTGTGGTCCCCAAAGAAGCGCAGATGCCTGTACTTCTCCCCACATCGATAACAAAAGTTAGTGTTGCACTGCGTGCAGGTCATGTGATCACAGCCCTCCGTTCTCTGAATGTGAATCTGTTGGTATGAAGAAGAAATAATTTGGCAATGAGTAATCCATTTACAATGAGGCACCATCCAGGCATTCATTTTTTCAGGCATTAATTTTGTACTCAAATGTGTGAGCATTGGTTAGATTTTCTTGTTCAACTAGTGAAAGCATAAAGCTCACAAGATGATAATTTACAATGATTACTCTGCAATTATTCCAGCAAATAATGCACTTCTCAGTTATGGGTTGAGAAACTCGTTCACAAAGGGAAGTTTCTCAATGGAAAGATCTTTGCTAAGCCCTCAGGTATCTGGCTTAGGTATGTGCACTATGCCAAACACTCATGTTATGATGTATCCTCCAAAGCACCATGAACGCACATGTTTGGATGGAAAACAGCAACGCCTTGTAGAACTTGTTGATCTCTGGAAATCATGTCAGTGGAGAGAAAATGGTCTTGAGTGAACTTTAATTCAGGATCACTTTGCACAGACCCCATGACGTCTTACAACTGGAATGCTAAGTTTCCCAAGTCCATAATTAAAGTTAGACAGGAGGAAAGGAAAAGAAAAACACACAATAAACACAATCCTTCTTCACTATCTCAGACAGGAACATTTAGTTTTTACAATGACTGACTCTGTTTATCTGAACTATGTTGCTCCTATTAATTTATATGGACCAAATTTTACACTGCATTTTATTTTTCCCCTGAAGGCTAGTAAAGTTTCTTGCACTTGCAACTCAACTGACATGAGTTTTCCACCCTCTAAAATTAAATTAAAATTAAAGGGATAGTTTACCCACAAATGAAAATTCTGTCATTAATTACTTACCCTCACGTTGATCCAAATCCGTAAAACCTTCGTTCATTTTTGGAACACAAATTAAGATATTTTTTTTAAAAATGTAAGAGCTTTTTGACCCTGCATAGACAGCAACGCAAATGATGTGTTTAAGGACTATTTAATCAATGTCCTTACTACCTTTCTGGGCCTTCAACGTGTCAGTTGCGTTGCTATCTATGCAGGGTCAGAAAGCTCTCAGATTTTATTAAAAATATCTTTATTTGGTTCAAATGATGAATGAAGGTTTGTAACTAAATGAGGGTGAGTAATTAATGACATCATTTTTATTTTTGGGTGAACTATCCCTTTAAGAAGGCTTGTTTTTACTACTGTACCTTTAAGACTTCAGTCAGACTTTACAATAAGGTTCTATTGACATTAGGTAATGCATTAAATTAACATGAATTAATTAGATAGCATATGTGACCCTGGACTACAAAATAGTCATAAGGGTAATTTTTTTGAAATTGAGATTTATGCATCATCTGAAATCTAAATAAATAAGCTTTCCATTGGAAATTTTGGAATTTGAGGGTGCAAAAAAATAAAAAAATCAAATAAAAAATAAAAATATTGGGGAAATTGTCTTTAAAGTTGTCCAAATAAAGTTCTTAGCAATGCATATTACTAATCAAAAATTTTTGTATCAAAATGTATCAATGTAAAAAAAGTTTTGATACATTTATGGTAGGAAATCTACAAAATATCTTCATGGAACATGATCTTTACTTAATATCCTAATGATTTTTGGCATAAAAGAAAAGATCACTTGGTTACACTTTCTATTAAGTGGCCTAAACTACTAAGTACTTGCATTGAAATGCATCATTTGATACAATGCACTTATGGGGTATATACATGTATATACAATGTACTTAAGATTTTAAAAATACCTACATGTAATTACATCTGAAATTCATTTCTGTAATTAAATTTATAATTACACTGTTGACCCATCCCTTACACCTTAACACACCCTTAAACCTACCCATACCACCAAACCTCTCCCTAACCTTACCCATATCCCACCTCAATAGCAGCAAAAGTGTTTTGCAATACAATATGAAAACATTAAGTACATTGTACTTATTTTTTGATATGAGTACACAGTAGTTAAGGCCACTTAATATACAGTGGGACTGATCATTTTGACCCATACGCTGTATTGTTGGCTATTGCTAGAAATATACTCGTTCTACTTAAGACTAGTTTTGTGGTCCAGGGTCACATATTATATATAATTAACAAATTGAACTTCAATGTGAAGATTACCAAGACTATATGTGAATGACCTGCACTACCATTAAAACATTTGTGGTCAGTGAGAATCATTTACTTACCTATTTTTCAGGAAAATTATTACTTGAATTCTGCATGGACGCATTGAATTGATCAAAAATGAGAGTAAGGATATTTATAATGTCACAAAAGATTTCACTTTCAAATGCTGTTTTTTTCATTCATCAAAGAATCCAGAAAAAATGTATCAGGGTTTCCACAAAATTATTAAGGAGCACAAACGTTGCTGAATAATAAATAGGAGCTAATGTGTAAATGTGGGTGGGCATATGTTAATAAACTTATTGTTGTGATGTCAATATCTTACCAAAAGTAGTATTACAAACACCTGATTGCAGTACATAAATTAATTACTCTTCCATGTCAAAAAAAACAGTATAAAAATCCAGTTTTTAGTATACATACAGAACATTTTTGTAGAGCATGTTCATTACCTTGCAACGTGGACACTTCTGAGCGTTCCTCTGGCCATGTTCGATGACACTGGCCCAGTGACGCAACAGTTTGTCTCCTTTCCTGTAGTCTCGACACTTCAGGCCTTCATGCCAAGGCGCGTGACATTTAAAACACCAGACGAACTGGCACTTTGTGCACTGAATCTGTGGGGAACATTTGAAGAGACAGTTTGCTTACTCAAGAAAGCCTTTGGCAAAGAAAGTCACTCTGATTCAGAGTTTAGACAATAATTCCACATTGTAATATTTGTAAAGGGGTAGTACCCAAAAATGAAAATTCTGTTATAAATTTCTCACCCTCATGTGTTCCAAACACGTAAGACCTTCGTTCATCTTCAGGACACAAATTAAGATATTTTTTGATGAAAGCTGAGAGCTTTCTGACCCTGCATAAACAGCAACGCAAATGACAAGTTCAAGGCCCAAAAAGGGTAGTAAGTAGGGCTGGGTGATATGGCCAAAAAATGATCACGATCATTTTTTTTCATATCAGTCGATATCAATAATTATCACGATAAATGTCATGATAAATTCTTTCAAGTTTAAAGGCAGATTTGTGGCTTTAAAATATTCCTTATGGTCACACTTTTCCAGTCATTTTTTCTTTACAAAATTAATATTTTTTAATAGTTTTAGTGAGTAATACTGTTTCAAATCAAGAAACAGGTTTGTGTTACCTGATAATATTAAAAATAATAATATAACATTTATTATCTCTTAGAAATACATATTTGATAGCAGCTTGAGTTAGGATGCAGAAGTAGATTTATGTTCATTTTTAAAAATCAGTAATATCTGTACAAATTGTAGCAACCTCATTTTTATATAGTGAAATTTAATTATTCTGAATGTTTAAGGTTTTTTTTATTTATTTATTTTTAAAATAACCATTGCTCTTCCATAGTATCATCCATAGTTCATCATAATAACAGTTAAAACCACAAATATTGCTCCTCAATACCATGGTAAAAATGTAATATGGTTCCTAGGTATTTGTATGAAAAACAGTAATCTAAATGCATTTAGCATAAATGCATAAACGCTATAGCTTAATCACAAAAATACTGTAATTATATTCCATAACTCCTCCTTCAATACATTTAATACGTCTACATTAATAATATAATAAAATTCGACACAAATATACCCACATTTCTGATACAATACCACTGTGCAGTTAGTGCTACTACAGTAAATCTATGGTAAATGATGNCGATTTGTAGATTAAAAAGCCTTCTGACTGTATCATTGCGCACAGTGTTTCTCCTGTTACTCACTGCTGTTTCATATGGCTATAAACCGAGTCATTTGTGTTCTTCAAGCGCTTCACACTGGCGCTGTTTAGTGACCGAGACTCATCAGCGAGTGAACACAAGTTTGTGCTGTGCCTCTTTCTGAACTTTGATCCAAGAGGATAAACGGTCCGAGTGGTAGCACTCTTTTGTTCCGCCTTTATATTGTATCACACTCTTGTTATTGTTTATAGAGGAAATTTATATCGCGTGATAATTATCGTTATCGATTTATCGCCCAGCCCTAGTAGTAAGGATATCGAAAAAATAGTCCATGTGTCATCAGTTGCATTGCTGTCTATGCAGGGTCAAAAAGCTCTTGGATTTCTTTAAAAATATCTTAATTCGTGTTCCGAAGATGAAAGGTCTTACAGGTTTGGAACAACATAAGAGTGAGTAATTAATGACAGAATTTTCATTTTTGATTGAACTATCCCTTTAACTATAGAACGGACAACATGAGAAAAACCAGACCTTATACTTATGTTCAATCTTGGTGGTCGTCTGTTGGTTACGACCCTTCAGGGAAGTAAACAGGCTGCACTGGGGACACGGTTTTGTGCTGGAGTCCAGTCTGCTCAGCTCCAAGAAGTACTTGTATTTTGCCAGCTCTTCACTGGGCAGGTTTGAAATCACCAAGCTCTCCTCCAAGAAACCACTGCACTCTGTGATGGGACACACCAAGAGCGCCCGACCCACATGAACCTTAAAAAAAAAAACATGCAATCAGGCAATTACGTTAAAGACGGCAGCATTAATGCAGTGGTAACCTTTGCATGACCCTATGTAATCCAGCCTGTTTGAAAACTGTTAACTGTACAGTGACGTGCGGAGTGTGATTTAGTGTTCTTGGAAATGGTGGGTTTTAATCAGCAATTACAAGCGAGGACAGAAACAGCAGGAAGTCCAAACGATCTGTGTACACAAGCAACTCAAATAGCCACTGTACAAGCAGCATTGTACCTGAGGTACTTCCAAGTCAACGATCAACCTTCTCAAACAATCACTGAAGTACGGTAGTATGTGACTGAAGAGGGCTCAGTGGGTAGGAACAAACCCTAGGGGCTAGTTTGCAAAGGCTGAATGCGGTATGATTTGTTGATAAATGGATCCGTGTTAAATGACCTTTCCCAGTCTGCTAAAGGGATCTCATGGATCAGTGAGATCCATTTCATTCTCATTGTTCACATAACAGGGTTTTGGTGTAGTCCTGCAGCTGTGGGACTATGACTTTCGGCACCTCCCCTGTGACAGGATTACTGTACTGTACGTTCTGCCTCTGGTTCCCCACCCATCTTCCTTCATCCCCCCTCTGGGACGACAGGATTACTGAGCATTTCCATTGCGAGAACTAATCTACTCTCCGCCCTCCTATTTTTATGCTGGGATATTAGGCAACAGCATTTAAGGGACATTATATGAGGTGACATAAAAAGAAACTGGTCAAGAAATATGTAAAATCAGGCAAGTCTTGGGTAGTTACAAATCTGCTGGAAAAAAAATCTGCCATGACATCTGGAAGCAATGCATTCTTGACCAAACTAGACCAGACTGGATTCTGTCTGTCATGATGTGAGCACTGGGAAAGGGTGATAATTACCACCCATGGTTACGACCACTATCTCTAAAATAGGGCAATGGCTCAAAAGCCCCAAAATAACCCCATTCTGCGGAAGCTCTTGAGTTAGGGTTAATCCTAAGTGTGTCACAGAACAAGAGATACTTTTAGTGATGAGTCACAACAATCGACTAGTCATGCAGATAGATTTTTAAAAATATTTTTTAGGGGTGGTGCCAGTGTGCTTTACTTAAGCTGGAAGTCTTTTGCATGGTAAAACTTTCTCAGAAAAGTTACTTTAAAAAACTGAGAAACACATTAGGGCAAGTTGTACCTGAAACTAGCTTAATTATACAGTATACACTGTTATTCAAATTATACACACCCAATAATCACGTCATTAATTGGCTCAATCCCAGTGAAGAATCAAGTTGAGAGATGTATCAAATCACAGAGGGTTATTATCAGCTGGATTCGATCAATGTCCAATCGTTTGGAGTTGCAATTGTTGCAATATTTAGTAATTTTGCCTCAGATACAGAATAGATTTGCTTTAAAGGAAAAGATCACTTCCAGAATGAAAATGTACAGATAATTTACTCACCCCTTTGTCTTCCAAGATGTTTGTGTCTTTCTTTCTTCAGTTAATAAGAATTTGTTTCTTGAGGAAAAAAAAATTCAGGAATTATCTCCAAATAGTGGACTTCAATGGTGCCCCCAAGTTAGAACTTCCAAAATGGAGTTTAAATGCAGCTTTAAATGGAAGAAGGGTCTTATCTAGCAAAATGATTTGTCATGAAAACAAATTGTCAATTTGTTTAGAAAATGACTAATTGTTTCACTACATAAGAGCTTTCTTCCTCGGCTGGGATCGTTTAGAGCCCTTTGAAGCTGCATTTAAACTGCATTTTGGAAGTTCAAACTTGGGGGCACCATTGAGAGAAATTCTGGAATGTTTTCCTCAAGAAACATAATTTCTTTATGACTGAGGAAAGAAAGACACAAACATCCTGGATGACAATGGGGTGAGTAAATAATCTGTAAATTTTTGTTCTAGAATTGAACTTCTCCTTTAACAAGCACTTTGAATACCGCGGCAACCTTGTGCGTCCAGGTTGAATGGGATTCTCATTTGCAAAAATTAGCTGTTTACATAAGAGGTGGAAAAATGCCAATACCTGAAGAGTTTAGACGCAAAACCTCTAAAAGCCACATTGTTCAAAAATGAGATAATGATACTGAGTGAATGCTCTATATACATCCATCAAAAAGTTTTACTTCAAACTCGCTAAATCCCAGCCTCAGCCCAATCAGAAATACCGGTACTTAGGTAGAAACCTACACATAGGAACCTGATAAAAATGCTTATTTTAAAAAAAAACCATCAGATGGACTTTTTGCATCTGAACTCTTCAACTATACATTATTTAAAGGTCCACTGAAATGCTTTAAAACACGTAGAGTTATTCTGTGTGTTGACGTAATTTCAACTAAAACA
This sequence comes from Labeo calbasu, assembly GCA_019740295.1. Taxonomy (NCBI): domain Eukaryota; kingdom Metazoa; phylum Chordata; class Actinopteri; order Cypriniformes; family Cyprinidae; genus Labeo; species Labeo calbasu. The sequence goes on from JAHKKF010522924.1 coordinate 28,237, forward strand.
GAAAGTTTTTTTAAACAACCAATAGCATTTTGTTTATATCACGGCTTGGGCCAGAGATGCATAAAGCCACATCTGACAGTGCATGACAGCCTCAATCTAATCCATATCGATTTATCTATATATAAAATAGCACTCTGTGTAGAATTCAAATGTATCCAATATGTTTTGTGGTCTGCAGCGACTTGTGCATATGATCCACGCCATGCTATCGTGTCTCTGGACCGGAGCAGACTATGCGCGCCCTGCGGTGGTTTGCATGACATAAAACAAAACCAAACTTAACCCCAATTTCATATATAGTGGACTATGTGCCATTAACCATACAGAAATACTAACACTGTGAACAGGTGACCAAAATCAGGACTGCAAAATCAGTCTGCAAAATCAGTCATAAGTAGCATGGGTATCGTTGTAGAAATAGCTCACAATAGATTGTATGGGTCAAAATTATAGATTTTACTTTTATACCAAAAATCATTAGGATATTAAGTAAAGATCATGTTCCATGTAGATATTTTGTAAATTTCCTACCGTAAATATATCAAAACTTAATTTTTAATTAGTAATATGCATTGGTAAGAACTTAATTTGGACAATTTTAAAGGTGATTTTGTCAATATTTAGATTTTTTTGCAGCCTCAGATTCCATAATTGTATCTTGGCCAAATATTGTCCTATACTAACAATCATGTATCAAAGGAAAGCTTATTTATTCAGCTTTCAGATGATGTATAAATCTCAATTTCAACAAATTGACCCTTATAACTGGTTTTGTGGTTCAGGGTCACAACTCATTTACATTCTGCGGTATACAAGGAATTAAAAAATCTGTTACGGTTGACATTTGATTTTGTGTTAACAATATATTCCATCATCTCGCCCGGCCCTACTTGAGAGTGAGTAAATCATGAGGTAATTTTCATTTTTAGGTGAACTATCCCTTTAAGGTGCATCCCAGTTTGCATACTCATGCACTATTCTTATTCATTTTGTAGTCAATTCCAACGAGTGCAATTAAATATGCGAACATGATTCACATCTTTATCTGAAAAAAATAGTGTTGAATGCCGGACACTTCATGCACTCAACTGTTGCAGCTTTCCTTAAATAGCCTATGGAGAAGGGCTATTAGACTCCAATGGTGGATGACAAAATAAACTTTTAAACCTCATGCATTCAGTCTAAGCGCATAATGCATAGTACACAGCTTTAGTTTACCTAACTTCTGCTAGAGCAGGCTTGCACTAGTTTGAGGACGCTGCTTGAGTCATTTTTAAATGATGCACCTGACTAATGTGAAAAACGCTCTTGGTAAACAGCACTAACAATGCTCATGTTGAGAGAAGGGCTCTCGTGGCTGATTGTGTGGCGTCTTGTGCTCGCAGCAGGTGAGATTCTGAGAGCACGGTGTGCTTGGAGTTTACTTTGGGATCTTAATGAGATCTGACACTCCCATGAGAGCCCTTACCTGAGTATGTGGCACCAACTGGTGACAGCAGTGCTAGCACTCCCCCAGGGGCACCCACCGGTCCTTTTTACACCTGTCAGCCTGCTGCTAATGGGCCGATCGTACAGCTAGCACAATACCGGTACTCAACAGCCACCGCAGGCGTGAACAATCCTCTCAGTATGGATGGAAAGTCTGATTTTCAGCCTGCCATGTCACACGCTGGCATCCTGTATTAACTTTGACATGTTTTCTGATTGACCAGCACCACCTCTTGAGGTGGGCTATCTACTTGGGGAGATATCTTTTTGATGGATGTGAAACTCACTCTTTGAGACCAGCCACATACCTGATAAGAATAAATCAGATTTACTACAGTAAACACTTCATCAGCAACCAAATTGCTGTTGGAAAAGTGCAGAATAGACATGAAAATTTACTAGTGGCACTCTTCTTTCACATCTAGTTTCTAATGTTAGCACTAACCAGGGACGGATTAACTTAATCTAGAAGAGCAGTCTTATCCTTAGATGACTTTTAAGAAAACTATGCTGCATACGCAACACAAACAGCATGAGAAAGCAGATCGGTGAGGCTTGTCACACACCTCAGGGTGTAAATTGCATGTCCAAAGACTTTCAGTATAGCATCCATAAAAAAGCAATCAAACATTTTCTCAGCAGATTTCCTGCATCACCTCATTTCAGCACTGCATTACATATTTTAATCTAAGGCCTCATACATCTCAATTACAGTAGGTTGTAGGCAATATTCAGTTTAGCGGAAACTCTATACATTCATATACTGTGGATCGGTTACTCTGCAAGCCTACAAAAGGTCAGTGAAACCAACTATACAAACCTTCTACCAATTCTTCACACAATCTGATTCCCTATAAAATATCAAGTCTACTGAGGCGTATACTGTATATCAAAGCAAAAATGCAAAAGCAGACAGACATTTCCAAATTTTTAAGGAATCACTCCAGTACTTCACAATGTCAAAGCAGCAGGTAAAACTTTCTCAGAAAAGTTACAGCTTATTTTACAGCTCCGCCCAGGACTCATACACATTTGCACAAACACATTTGGCCACTTTATCACCTCTCAACCTGTTCATTGAGCACTTTGCAACAAGCATTGTATTATTTAGACATTTTTGTAGCACTTTGCTCTATTTAAATACATAAATGCATTTTTAAAAAACTGAGAAACACACCAGGGCAAGTTGAAACTAGCTTAATTATACAGTGTTTCCTTTACAGAATCTGATTCCATATAAAATATCAAATCTACGGAGGCATATACTGTACAAAGGCAAAATGCAAAAGCAGACAAATTTCCAAAATTTTTTAGGAATCACTCCAGTACTGTGCCTTTTAAATGCTGCTTTTACAATGCCAAAGCACCTGTAAATGTTTCTGTCAACTGAGTAAATTTTTAAGTAAAATATAAAATACTAGAGGTTAATGAAATAGACTAGGTTGATATTCAGGTTTATTAAAACCAACTGTCACTCCTTCAGCCATTTTCTGTCATTTAACATTTCTGACTATTAATTAAAAAGGCTTGACAAAACTGAGCATCCTGTGCATCAGGGTTGGGCAACATTCAGAATTTAGGAATTGTGTCACTTTCAATTTATGAGTTCAAACATTCATAGAAAGTCACACAAAAGGAATTTCATTACTCTAACAGAAGAAATATACGGTGCCTTGCGAAAGTATTTTTTTTTTCACATTTTGTTATGTTGCTGCCTTATGTTAAACTGCTTTAAATTACTTTTTTCCACATCAATCTACATTCCATACACCATAATGGCAAAGCAAAAAAAAACAGGTTTTAACATCTCTGCAAATTTGTCAAAATCAAAACTTTCCAAAAAATGATTCCATTGCATAAGTATTCATACCCTTATCTGTGACAGCTGAAATTTAGCTTAGGAACATTCATATCGCTTCTAGATGTTACTACACTTCGAGTGGAGTTAACCTTTGGCAAATTCAGTTGAATGGGTATGATCTGGAAAGCCACACACGTCTTAAAGGGGTCATTGGATTCTAAGTTCACTTTTACATGCTGTTTGAACATTAATGTGTGTTTGCAGTGTATGTACAAATCTACCCTACAATGATAAAAATCCATGCAGTGGTTTTTAATTAATCTGTAAAAATAATATCCCCTTTTTCAAATTGAGCCATTCTCAGATGCCTGTTGTTGTGGCGTCACACCCACAGAGGCCGCTCCCACGATAGTTGATTGACATTAGCATCTTATCTAAGATCAGTTGTAACAGTACGCCCTCCATGTTTTGATGCCGAAGCAGGGATGTAAGTTAGACAAGAATTGAGCGATTGAGGTGTTGTGTTGCTAGATGTAATAATGAACATAGTGGTCGTCATTTACTCCTGACATCTGAGCCGCTGAAGATGCAGTGGATTACGTTTATTTGTGAAGGGAATGCGCCTCCCGATCTACATATATCCATCTATGTGCACGCGAATTATTCGTGGTCCAGCTTCACTTACAGCAGAAGTTTTTTTTTTTTTAAATCACCTTTCCTAATAATGGGCTAGTTAGCAAGTTTAGCGGCTAAACCCGGCTAAAGTAAACAGGTTCGTCACTCCACAGAGAGAAGAGAGGAGCAGGGCGAGCAGGGCTCATTTGCATTTAAAGGAACAATTCCTCAGAATATGATGATTTTTGCAGAGCTGATTTTGGCAAGGTAAAAAGGGTGTTGTTTTATACTACCATTGAGAATTTTTAGCCAAAGTATATTATAGACTTTTCATTAAGACCCTAAAGAATCATATCAACTTGTGGAAAATGGGCATCCGATGACCTCTTTAATAAAAGGTCTAACAGCTAAAAATGCATATCTGAGAAAAAACCAAGCACTGAGGTGTAAAAAAAAAAAAAAAACTGCCTGTAGAGCTCAGAGATAGGATTGCATCAAGCCACACATCTGGGGAAGAGTTCAGAAAAAAATCTGCTGCATTGCATGTAGTCTTTGTTAACCTTAATGGAAGAAGTTTGAAACAACCATGACTCTTCCTAGAGTTGGCCTCCTGGCCAAACTGAGCAATTGATGGAGAATGACCTTGGCTAGAATGGAGACCAATCTGGTGGTCACTCTAGTTGAGCTCCATGATCACATATGCAGATGGGAGAAATTTACAGAAGGACAAACATCACTGCAACACTCCACCGATCTTGGCTTTATGATGGTGAGGCAAGGCTCAATCCTCTCCTTAGTGAAGCAAAAAAGCACCTAAAGAACTCTGAGATTCTGACTGTGAGAAACAAGATTCTCTGGTTTGATTAACCTCAATTCCAAGCATCATGTTTGAAAGAAACCAGGCACTGCTCATCACCTGCAGAGCACCATCCCAAAAGTAAAGTGCGCTGGTAGCAGCCTCATGCTGTGGGGCTGTTTTTCAGCGGCAGGGACTGAGGGACTTGTAAGAGTAGAAGAAAAGCTCAATGCCCCAAAATATTGAGAAAACCCGGTCTAGAGCATTCAGAACCTCAGGCCGGGCAGAAGGTTCACCTTCTGACAGGACAATGAACCTAAGCACACAGTAAGAGTGGCTTATATACAACTCTGTGAATGTCCTTAAGTGGCCCATCCAGAGCCTGGGCTTGAACCCAATCAAACATTTTTGGAGAAACCTGAAAATGTCTACCAGACCCCATCCAAGCTGACAGAGCTTGAGAGATGAAGACGTGAGGCAAAGAATGGCAGACAATTGCCAAATGTTGATGTGAAAATCTTGTTGCATCATACCCAAAAAGTAATTTAAAACAGTTTAACATAAGGCAGCAACATAACAAAATGTTAAAAAAAAAAAAAAATGAAGGGGTATGAATACTTTCGCACGGCACTGTATATTTCTTCTGTTGGAGTAATGCAATTCTTTTTGTGTGACTGTGTATGAATTTTTGAACTCATAAATTAAAAGTGAAACAATTGCTAAATTCTGAATGTTGCCCAACCCTGATGCACAGGAGCTCAGTTTTACCAAGCCTTTTTTATTAATAGTCAGAAATGCTAAATGATAGAAATGGCTTAAGGAGTAACAGCTGGTTTTCATAAACCTGTCTATCAAGCTTCACACCAAGAATGATAACCATAAAAGTAACTAGTATATTAGTGTCCACACTAGCAGATGAGATTGTTTGTTTATTCTAAGTGCAAACCAGTCTGCTGCCTTAAATTCTTAAGCTCGTTATAGCAGGATTGATTCTGATTGGCTGTCAATGTTTTTAGCGTTCATTAGCTGGAAAGAAAGCGATTCCAATGATATACTTTCTCTGTGCCTTTATCGTTACAGCTGTGGTGTGTGACTCTTCTATTCTTTAATACTGAGAATGATTTTTAGAACTATATCTTTAGAATTATCGTCCTTGGTGTGAACAGGCCTTAAACCTCCATACACATAGTAGTTGGAGGGTTGTCTGAATGACTATATGTCTAAAGGAAAGCCTGAAAAATTAGGATGATTAGGGTCCAACAGACACTGTGTTCTCTAGGAAGGCGTTCACATAGACTGCATGCTTGGGTTCAAAAACAGCTGGACAGGGCCCAACAAAATGGAATGGAATGCCGGAATCTTGGATCTCATGTATACAACAAATTGCAAGGAACTATTTTTAGCTTAATACGTTCATGATGCTGAAAATAAGCTTTGCTTTTTTAACTTAGAGCAAGAAACAAAAAATAGCACAGACTGAAGTAGTCACAGTTTATGCATTATAATCGAAACATTACTTAGAGCAGCCGTTTTGAGGTCTGACAGTAATTGTGATTTATTGTCGAAGGCTATGTAATTGTTACAAAAGCAGTGTTTTGATGGCTGTGAAAGTGCTGCTTTAAAGGCACAATCTCTCAGAAATAGTTTACCAAGCCAAACGCTGTCAGAAAACTAGACAGCTCTGAGAAGTCTCTTTATTCGTCAATGCTGCTAAAAATATTAACTACAAAAAACAAAAACAAATTTGTATATCTCAAACCCTTTAATTACTTCTTGGACAAAATACACATATGACCTTGGACCACAAAACCAGTCTTAAGTAGCACTAGTATATTTGTAGCAATAGGCAACAATCCATTGTATGGGTCAAAATTATCAATTTTTATTTTAAGCCAAAAATCATTAGGATATTAAGTAAAGATCGTGTTCCATGAAGATATTTTGTAAATAAATATATCACAGCTTAATTTTTGATTAGTAATATGCATTTCTAAAAACTTCATTTCTCAGTATATTGATTTTTTTTTGCACTCTCAGATTCTAGATTTTCAAATAGTTGTATCTTAGCCAAATACTGTCATATTCTAACAACCCATACATCAATGGAATGCTTATTTATTAATTCTCCATATTTATTCATTTTAAAAAAATGACCCTTATGACTGGTTTTGTGGTCCAGGTTGTTGAAGCCTATGATAACATGTTTATAGGCCAATTTATACTTAACCATAAACATATTATCATACCCACAACATATGTTTTAATTTAAAAAAATAGATATGGATAACTACATTTCTAGGTCCTGTTTTGATTTCTTTCTGATTTCAATTTTGACACTTAATACACAACATTCATTTCAAAAGCATAATAAAAATAATCAGATTATGAGACTGATGTCAGCATATTTACATTTCTAAATCCTGAACCTGTATATGACAACTATCCAAGTCTCTTTAAACACTACAAGTGAACCACTAACGAACCCAATACAAGTCAGCAATCTGAAATATTACTCCTTAGAATGAACCAAACGCCCTTGCCATAGGCACCTGACATTTAGACCAGCAGCCCCATTTGCCAAACCCAACACAAAGGGCTGAAATGAGAAACAGTGGCTCGGCAAAGTTAAATATTAGCTATTTAAATGAGTCTTTTGTAGTGCAAACCTCTCGCCATTTCTCTTCGGTAAAAGCGCACATGAACCGATCGCCCTTTCCTTTCATCTGCTTACAAACCATATTCATAGCATTCATTTGATCCCATATATTCTTATTATCTAAATTGCTTTTAAAATCATGCACCGCACAGGCCTAAAATGATTGCACTAAAAGCTGGATTGTTGAATGTCACCTTCAAAAAGCAGAAAAGTGCACAAATGATCATTCGAATCATACAACAAAAGGGAAGACTTAACTCATAAACTCAGATGTGAAAGAAATAGTTCACATGAAAATGAAAGATGATATTTTGATGAAAGTTGCAACGATCCATAAAATCTAAAAGGAGTTCAAAACAAGACAATGAGGGCAGCATGAGGGTGATAAAAATATCTTTTTGGGTGGACTATCCCTTAAATGAATAATTTCTGAAGTAAAAACAAAAATCTAGTCATAGACTACACATTTTTTAAGCCTAATGCTTAAAAAAAGTGAGATGTTTTTCATGCTTTCAAGAAGCCAGAACCAAAAACTAAGAGTTTACGCATTACACCACCTTGTTATGATGCTGTACACAGCTGTGAAGCTGTCACTGGATACAATTCAAACAGACAGGTTTTACAGGTAATCAGCTTTTTACAGTACGTCCATGAATAGCAAAACACACGCTGCAACAATGGGAGGAGTGGCGATATATCTGCAAGAGGCTATATAAACAAAATTCTTTTTGGCAGCATCACCATAATAATTGTGCACTCCAGAACACAGTTGAGAAAAAGATCTAAGCTTGCAGTTAAACAGGTTAAGATTAATGCTTGGGCATGAATAAGACAAAACCTGACCAATACCTTCGGCCACAAAAGACGGCTATCATTATCACATCAACCTCTGCCTGACCCCCAAGATCATTCAAGGGGGCAATAAATCTGATTTGAGAAGAGAGGAGCAACAGGCAAGCCAACGTTACTCGATTATGACCACAAGATCCCTTCAGAAGGGCAAATTGTTTCTTGTTGCCTGCAAACCACACACAGACCTTCCAGCCAACAGTCATGTAATGTAATTAGGGCACAGAGAGGCTGAGCTCAGTGATTAAGCAATCAATTACAGCACAAGTTCTTCCTCCCCTTGCCAGCAACATGACTCACCACAGGGTAGAAAGAAAAAAAACTTTTCTAGACCTCTTCCTCTTTCTAAGAACCTGATATTACAGTATTTAGTCCAAACTGGGATATGTATTTTTAGTTTAGGGTTACATGAGGTTTTTAAATAAGATCAAAGAAAAATGAAAATTATGTCATCATTTAGTCACCCTCATATTGTGCCATGCTTTTTTTTAAATGTCCATACAATTTAAAGTCAATTCTGAAACATTTTGTCTTGTTTTCCAAGAACATACAATTTCAGTCTTTTTACTTCAAATTTCACATATAATTCAATGTGTTAATTAAAGTAAATACTACATCATTTTTTCAGTAAATGGGGTCCAATGTTATTTGGACCACAGCTTTCTTCAAAATATCTTCTTTTGTGTTGCTCAGAAGAAAGAAGGTCATACAGGTTTGAAATGAAATTAGGATGAGTAAATGATTGCAGAATGTTCATTTTTTTGGGGTCATCTATCTCTTTACAGCTTGGGGCTCACCTGACATGATTAGATGCATTTGTGGACCAAAACAACAGTCATGAGGGTCAATTTGACCCCAATTTGAGGGTCAAGTGAAATTGAGATTTAACTGAATAAATAAGCTTTCCGTTGATGCATGGTTTGTTAGGATAGGATCATATTTGTCCGAGATACAACTATTTGAAAATCTGAAATCTGAGGGTGCAAAAAAAAATCTAAATATTGAGAAAATTGCCTTTAAGGTTGTCCAGATGACGTTCTTAGCAATGCATATTACTCATCAAAAATTAAGCTTTTAGATATTTACGGTAGGAAATCTACTAAATATTTTCATGGAACATGATCTTTACTTAATATTCTACTGATTTTTGACCCATACAATGTATTTTTGGTTATTGCTACAAATGTACCTGTGCTACTTAAGACTGGTTTTGTGGTCCAGGGTCACATTTCTTAGCCTACCTTTTTAGTGTTTGCAATCTTAAGATAGAACTGTTGCAATTATAGTCACACAAGTTGAGATGTTTTAACATAAAAGACAACTTAAGTGGTCATTTACAGAGGGATGTTCTTCTGTTTAAAAACAGCTAGATGGAGTGCAATCAAAAGGGGCTTGAAAAGTTTAGAAGCTGAACTTTTAAACCACCAGAAAAATCAACAGCCAATCTGAATTTATACAGCAGTGATGCGACAAATGGGATTAACTTAAAGAGTCAAGTTTTCCAAGAGGTTTTTAACCATGCAAAATATCTGGCTAAAGTACCGCATGCAAATTAAAGCAGTATTAAAAATGTCAAAATAAAAACGGCTGGACAACTAGCTGACCGTGCCTAATCCAAATTTGTTTAAACATACAAATAAGTAACATTTTTTTCATTTAAGTTTAACCAGGGCCCTGACAAGATTGTTTAAACACATGCTGGTGTGTCATGTATCTTTCTGAGGAACTCAGAAATGGTCATGCTTTTTTATATCACTCAGACATGACTGTATTGTGTTACACAATAAGGGCCTCTGCTCTGCAGCAAAGGGTGTATGAAAATGACTAAAACTAACATTTCCAAGTCTATGATGAGCACACGAGCCAGACTAAGCAACGCAGGAAATGCATCACTTCTTCAAAGCAGGACAGGACAGTCTGAGAACGTTTTCACAAACACAGTGGAGAACTTCTCCATTAACAAACAGAAGCATGCTATAATTAGAAGACAAACAATTAAGAAAAGCAAATGTCAGGCTGACTGACAGGTGATCTTCCAACAAAACATGCTTGTTGAAGTACCATGTAAAGACCCAAACATGGTAATCATTCAGAAAAGCACAGCTTCAGGAGATTTGCTTTTCATTGCTGGCATGCTGAGGCATATTAAGTTTGCATCAGTCCACTTTAAAGGTGGTTGCAGACACCCTTTAAACCATATTTTATTCAGTGTTGAAAAGAGAGATGCATATGCGGATACCTGCGAGATGATGTATCTTTTCAGACATTCTTCACAAACTGCATTTTTGCAACAGTGTAGCGGTATGGTTTGTTTGTCGTCAAGACAAATACGACATGTTAAAACAACAGATAAACTGTTGTCAGTGTTATAAGAGTTGTTTATTCCGGACAGCATCAGGTCGGAGATTGTGTAGGGCTCTGGATAGTGATCATGCTCCAATTCTGAATTTGGCAAGTCGGTGGGAGGTAAAACCAGCACATCTGATGAAGATGATGATGATGTAGTTTCCTGATGATCAGATGTTGTTTTCTCAACAGGTATCCTATAATTATCATTGGCAATACAGTATACAGTGCAGTAAACGTGCTCTTTTGATTGGCTGGGATCTTCACCACTCTTCAGATCAATATTATAATCAATATGACGATTCACATCAGGATCTCCCAATCCTGAGTTGCTCTCCATGTTTTGCTGGAGACTTTTTGTGCTACATTGCATCCTTTCATCATCCTTTTCATGATCCCGGTCGTTCAGTTTGATGTCAAATCCTACTTTCTCCAGGTCTTCTGGATCTTTGATAGTGGAACCAAAATTCCTTCTTAAAATGTCCACTGCTCTTATGTTTTCCCTCTCGTTATTGTCTCTATTATTGCCTCCTGGCTCATGTTTGTGTTTGTGAAATTCCAAAACATCCTTCGAGGATAACGATAATGATGATGGCACCTTCGCGTCGCTGCTGCGGACATCCCGGCCGAAATCAGTGCTCCGTGTCCCGCTGGATACATGGACAGACTCCCCGTCGCGTCCAGTATAACCGGGCATATTTTGAGCGGTGACATTCACACGTACGGAAGACTCATCTTCCATTCCCGAGCGGTCAACTTTCCATTTGTGCCAAAACACACACAGTCCGCTTTCAAACTCACAAACTAAACACAGAACGAGTAACTATTACACCACTTCCGGGTCCGAAATCACGAATCCTACTACGGCGAAGCCTCTGCTCATGAATATTAATTAAGACACTTTGACGTTATCTGTAAACGTTCCAATGTTACAAGGGTAGCTTATGAATATATATTAGGCGGCTTTGACGTTATATCGTTGGCGTCCAATGGCAAAGCTTTGTTTATGAATATTAATAGAATCCTTCAGCATAGTAGGATTAATAAATTCCCAGCCGGGCGTTATTCTACTTTCGTTTAGGCTCTATAGGTGAAAACTAGCACTGTTTATACCCTTTTTACATGCGCTGCGCATGTAAAATTAATTAGGCGTACTCCAATTATTGTAATAGCCCAAATAATACAAATATTAGAAGCATACAACATGTTGTTGCAGAAAAAAAACTTTTTTTTAATTTAATTGGTGTTTTTTTACTTAAACAATTTTAAATATTACTGTTACATAAAAAAATGCAAAAACGTTTTGATTTTTTGATTTTGATTTGATTTTGATTTCTTTTTTATTTTATTACCACAGAGAATGATTCATTGTTATATATAATATAGGCTATAGTTTTGTAATTATTGAGTTTCATATATATATACATTTACCTTTGGTAATCCTACCCTTTCCTACCCTGTCAATCTAATCTTGATTAATTTAATGTATTTAGACACTAGAGGGAGGTAGAGCGTAAGGTAAAAACGAATCTCAATTTGCAAGCTTTACAGTGGTTCTGCTTCAGAGGCTAAAAATGTTAGAAAAAGGAGGACATAAACAAATGCTGAGTGTGACGTTTCTTTGGAAGAGTAAAAAGTAAATTAACCCAGTAATAGGTCACTTGGGCACGTTGTACATGCTGAATCAACGTGCTGCTCCACCGTGTTGATCTCCTTTAGGATAAAGAGGCCCCTGGGTCTCTGATATTTGCACATTCACAGCATCTTTAAGCCTTGCAAGGTCAGAAATGAAAGCTTTACACTTTATCTACAAGCAAAAAGGAAATTTAAATAGTTGCCATTGCAATGTTAATAATATAGTGTAGCATAAGTAATGTAGTGTGTTAAGAATTCCACTTTTTATTTATTGATAGCTGTACATTAGTAAACAGTGCATGTTTTTGCTTCATATTATGCAAGCACATCTAAACACAAGATTCAGGGCTATTCTTTCCTTGAAATAACAGAAAGTGCACCACTTCCCAAGATGGCTTTTTAAAGTGAGCATGTCTGACAAATAGTCACTGTTGTGTGGCAATTTATAAAAGCGTGACACAAACCCGTCATTAATTAATAAATCAAAATCACGGATATTAGTCATGCTTAAAGGTCCATCTGTTAAGGGGCTAATTTTAAAAATTCTAAGGAGTGACCATCTGTTATTATCTGTGACGAACCAAAGAGGGGTCACAATGTCACAGAACGCATTCAAGCACGCGTCACGCGTTCAAAGCAACCAAATCCCATGCTACCCGGAGGCTCATTTGAGTTGTAGAAGCAAAGAGTCCCTCCCTGCCTCTGCCTTGAATCATCTATATTCATATTTTCTGGCATTTTTAGTGCCAAAGTGGATACAAAAATCCATCAGCCTGATGCCAAGAGTTTCTGGGTGATTGCCAGGGTGTTGCTATGTAGTTGCTAAAAGGTGGTTTTTTTGTTTGTTTTTTTTTTTTAGCATGATGCTGCATGGTGTTCTTGGTTGTTGCTAGTGATTTAGGTCTCACCTTCAAAATGTGTTTTTCCTTTTCTTTCTCTTGCTTATTTAGGCTAAAATGCTGCATCAGAACATTCATAAAAACAACAGCACACTTCTTTTTAACAAGCTGTATAATTTTATGAACGATTCAAGTCCGTAGCTCGCAGGAATCATCACAGTCAACTAATAGTATGTGACCCTTGACCACAAAACTAGTCATAAGGGTCAGTTTTTTTAAATTGAAAATAATACATCATCTTAAAGCTGAATAAATAAACTTTCTATTGATGAATGGTTTGTAAGGATAAGGCAATATCTGGCCAACTTTAACTATAAAAACTTGTTTGGCAAGCTTGCAAAATAATCAAAATATTGAGAAAAACGCCTTTAAAATTATCCAAATGAAGTTCTGAGCAATGCATATTACTAAACAAAAATTAAGTTTTGATAATATTTATGGTAGGTAATGTACAAAATATCTTATTGGAATATGATCTTTACTTAATATTCTAATGATTTTGGCATAAAAGAAAAATCGATAATTTTGACTCATACAATGTTGTTTGGCTATTGCTACAAATATACCCGTGCTATTTATGATTGGTTTTGTGGTCCAGGGTGACATATTATAATTTTATTAACTGTAACAGCTATTATAATAATATAAATGACACTAAACCGAGGAAAAAAGAGAAAAAAATTATTTATTTATTTGAACTGAATTGACGGAATTTGCGGGAAACTGCAGACATACTCATTCGTCCGTGCGTGTCACGTGACGCGTGAAGCAGTGAAGCTAAAAGTTTGTTGTCACAGCGAACGAGGAAAACTGGATAAAAACATGGATAAACAATTAAAACGGCAAACTTCCCGGGGGTAACCGGTTGTAAAAACAAATAACCGTTATTTAGAGAGGGTACTTGGGTTATTCACGTGCCCATCCGCTTATAAGGTAGGGTATCACGTGTGTACATAAAACCACGTTCATCCGGGCAGAGGAGCAGAACCGAAGCACAAATAAAAGACGCTTGACGGGTGTAGTTTTATTTTTAACCTCTAGAGGGCCTAAATATAAAACTTTATATTGTAAGTAATAATCAAAATTATAATCCACCTCGCCGTAAGAGCGGGCGCGGTTATTTGTACATTTTATGGCTTCCGGTCTCATCCGCATCCAGCTATTTTTAGCTGTACAAAACAGCTTGTTTTGCTCCTTGATATTGCAAATTAGTGTGTCTTACTATATTATATTAATGTATTATTTCAATTATGAACACACTGGTTTGTAGTGCAAATTTTTTCTCGTTATTTAATGAACCGGAAGTCTCGCCCAACGCTTATCTCCGCATTAAAGAATAATAGTTTGTTCCTTAAAACTTCAAAAACTTTGCACTGAGAAGCCAGCAATTAAATGATTTAGTCCTGTGGTAAGTCATTACATTTTGTACAGTGTTCCCATTAATACTGCAGATAAAATATTATGCATCATAATAATGATTCAACTACTTATGGGGTTTGTGGCACAGAGCCCAGACTCAGTGTTTGATGGACAGGGCTGAAACGATAAGGTAATGGGAGGGAGTGCTTATGCCATCAAAAAGTGCAGAGAACAGCTTCAGTGTCAGCAGCGTTCTGTAGCAAAATCTGATCCTTCATCCCTATATATCACCTCCTTCCACAGCACAAGCCCTCTGTGCTCTTTAAAACACCCTACAGTCTTTGTACAGAATGGAACGTGGAGATTGGACGCTGGTTTTATCCCCCTAAAATATTGAAGCAAAATTGATCTCCATTTTGCACGCTGGGTTTTTCACACATCATCAATAGCTCTAAATGTTGTGGTGCTTTACAGATTATGACGTGACCTCCACGTGCAGCTCAAAGCGCAGTGCACACATAGAGTATCTCAGTAGTTTCAATTGATTTTCCTCCTCCTTAACTTTAGACTTGCTATCTGCTGAAGAGGGAACAAAGTGTTCCATGAGGCATTTTCCCCTCCTTTTCTGTTTCAAGAGAGGGTTCACTGTCTAAACTAGATGCATTTATTGCAACATCAGCTTGCAGACTCTCAATTACATTCAAAAGCCAATTTACAGCTTTTCTTGTTTGTTTTCTTGTTGTAACTTGATAAAATAAATAAATAAATAAAATATAATTAAGTAAATAAAGAAAAATAAACATTTCAGCTAGTTGCTAAAGCTACATTTTGCATTTTCATTTAACTTGATGGATTACAAAATAAATAAATAAATACATTAAAAAAATTGGAGAAATATTTTATCTAGTTTCCACAGCAACATTTCTTCATTTGTTTTGTTTTCTGATTATTTTTTTGTTACCTTAAGGGACTAAAATTAATAAAATATACAGGCATATTGAAAAGAATAACAAAACAAAATTTCTATTTTCATTAACTTGATGGACTAAAATAAGTCTAATGATGAATTCAATCAATCAGTCAATTATAAATACGTAAGTAAAGTAACATTTTAGCTAGTTGCTAAAGCGACATTTCTCATTTTCATTTAGTCCAACTTAGTGAACTGAAAATAAAATAAAATAAGTAAGTATTTTAAAATTGTAGAAATATTTAATCGTTTCCACAGCAACATTTCTTCATTTCTTTCTGTTTTTTATTGTTATTGTTATTACTTACCTTAAGGGACTAAAATTAATAAAACTAAAACTGAAATAACTAAAACTTAGTAAAATATATAGACGTATTGAAAAGAATGAATGAATATTTATATATATTCTATTCTAATTTCAATCAATCAATCAATCAGTAAATACATGCATAAATAAAATAACATTTCCGCTAACTGCTAAAGCTACATTTCTCATTTATATTTAGTTTAACTTGGTGGACTAAAAATAAATAAATAAATAATAAGGAAAAATATCCATGGCAACATTTCTAATTTTTATTTTTATTATTATTTTGTTTTAGTCTACCTTAATGGACTATATATATATATATATATTAATAATTAAATAAAATAAAAAAAAAATTAATTAGTTAAACTTTAATATTTAATAAATTAAATAAATAAATGAATAAAACAACATTTCAGCTAATTGCTAAAGCTACATTTCTCATTTTCATTTAGTTTATAACTTGACTGACTACAACTTGATTGACGATAAATAAATATTTCAGCTGGTTTACATAGCAAAATTTCTTATTTTTATTTGTATTTTTTATTTTTAAAGTTTACCTTAATGGGCTAAAATGAGTAAAACTAAAGCTAAAATAAAAATGAATAAAATATATAGACACACTGAAACCCATCTATCTAGGTATCTATCTATCTGTCTATCTATCTATCTATCCGAATAAAGTGAATCTATATTAATAGCATCTCTCTCTATAGTAAAAAAACAAAAACAAAGAGTATCTCAAAGATACTAAAGAAAAAGAGTGCTCAGGTAACTGCGTGACTGATTAGATGTGTGTGCATGTGATCTTTAATCATTTGCTTCCCACTGGGCAATTGCACAGCGCATGACTGTAAAACAAACAAACGCCTTCAGCATTTATGAAAGAACAAAAGGCAGTGTGCAGCTTTAACATGTGATGCTGAAGCATATCACTACTGCTGTGAGGGAAATTCAGGGGCTTGCAGCGTATGATTGACAGCGGCTCCTTTTTAAGTGGAAGACAGTCATCAGTGACAATGTCAAAGCTACAGTCTGTTGCTAGGCACAGTCGCTATGTGCTGTATGAGATGTTACTATACTTAGAAATGACATAATAAAGCAAAGAAGTGAAGTAACAGAGCATAGAAGCAAAATAAAGAGTCATTGACACAGTCTGGTTTTTATTTACAGTCATTCTTTAAAAGGAACAGAAATAGAAAAAGCCTATCTATTCAAAACTCAGCACTGAACCCAATTAAAACAACCTGGAAAGCCGCTTAAAGCATCTACCATGAGTGTCATTTGTTTTCCAATATCATAATTGACCATTTAATTAACGAGAACGCTTAAGCTAGTCTTACAATGTACTGTCAAATAAAAGCTATATTTGTGATTTCGTTTGGACCATGTTGTACACTTCACAAGAATTTCAACTAATTTCTAAATCCATATTTTTTATTTACAGTTTTGGTTAGAGCATTGTCATGGTGACATCACATACACTCCCGGCTAGAAGCATCATGCAAGATTTCCTGAACGTGAAAGGTATTCATATTCATTCAGGCTTCTTTCAGCTCGTAATTACTGATAGTCAAATTTGACATTTAACATTGTCAAGTCTTGTTTTACATGTATTAATGCAGGGTAGATCTCACGTAAGCTTAGACTGTGCCTTGCGAGTATATTGAGAACGAGAACATGTTTTTTTTTTTTTTTTTTTTGCTTTACTTTGCCCTGTTTATTTGATATGATAAAGTCTAATCAAGCACCATGTTGAATCAGGATGTATTTACAAATGTCTTGAAAGTCACTTGCACAGCAGCCAGACTGATGGAAGTCTGGAATCTGCTCATCTTTGAGTAGTTTAGGCAATCAAACACCTTCAAACAACAGCAATTACATAGGCAAATCTCTTGAAAACCAAGTCACATTTCACCCCAAAATCCAGTAAAATAAATAAAATTAATGCTGAAAAAATAATAATACAATATTAGGACCATGATGTTCCATTAAGATATTCAAGACTTTTAAGATATTTATATTTAACACTTTTTAAGGACAACTAAAAAGTATTATATATACACTCCTGTTCAAAAGTGTGAGAGTGTAAGATTTTTGATATTTTTGAAAAGTCTGTTCTGCTTGTCAAGGCTGTTTATTTGACTGTAAATACAGAAAAAAACTGTAATATTGTGAAATATTATTGCAATTTAACGTAGTGGGTTTCTATTTTAATATACTTTAAAATAGAATTTATTTCTGTGAAGCAAAGCTGAATTTTCAGCATCTTTCCTCCAGTCTGCAGTGTCACATGATCCTTCAGAAATCATTCTAATAGAATTTCTAAATCTAACAGTGTTTATTCAAAATAGAAATAGTTTCTTTTTTTCTTTGAAAGATATTAGTACGTTTATCCAGCATGCATGTGTTAAATTGATAAAAAGTGATAGTAAAGACTTAAATTGTTAGAAAATATTTCTATTTTGAATAAATGCTGTTCATTTATGCTGTTCTTTTTATTCATCAAAGAATTTTTCAACGTTGATAATAAATCAGCATATTAGAATGATTTCTGAAGGATCATGTGACATTGGAGACTGGAGTAATGATTAAAGAAAATTCAGCATTCCATCACAGAAATGAATAATATTTTAAAGCATATTAAAACGGAAACCATTATTTTAAATTACAATAATATTTCACAATGTTACTGTTTTTTCTGTATTTTTGTTCAAATAAAAACAGCCTTGATTTCTCGAAAAAAAAACAAAATCTTACTGATCGCAAATTTTTTGAACGGCAGTGTATATATTTTCAGGATCAATAAGGTCCTAAAATAGGTCATTTTATTATATTGTTTTATTATTAAAAAAAAGTTGTTTCAACTTAAAGTAAGTGTTCATGCTGCCTTAAAATAAGACGTTTACTCAATTCAAATATCTATGTTTTCAAGTAGTACAACTCAACTCAATTCAATTTTAAGGCAGCACAAACACTTTAAGTTGAAACAACTGTTTTTTTCAGTGTATAATAAAACAAGGCCTATTTTTTAGGACAATTAAGGTTTTAAAGGAATTAGTACTTAATTTTGACAGACCATTAAGGTGTATTTTATGATTATATACAAGACATTTAAGATATTTTGTAACATCTTTTTCTTTTTTTTTTTAAATGTCCTGCTGTTTCTTTCTCATTTCCATTTTGTTTTTTAAATTGCCGATATTCTTGATAATCATTCTTATTAGACTGTATTATGTAACATGTCATTACTGTTATTTTCTACTTTTTAATTTATTTTTGCATTACCGTGGTAAAAGATAATTTTGTGCATTACAGTATTCTAATAAATCATTTAAGACAAATTAAATAATCCTCCTTATTAATTAAAAAAATACAAAAGTCTTACTTTTCATAAAGCAAAATATATGCGACCCTGGACCACAAAACCAGTCATAAAAAATAAATAAGCTTTCCATTGATGTATGGTTTGTTAGGATAGGACAATATTTGGCCGATATACAACTATTTGAAAATCTGAAAAAAAAAATTGAGAAAATCGCCTTTAAAGTTGTCCGAATGAAGTTCTTAGCAATGCATATTACTAATCAAAAATTAAGTTTTAATATTTTTACGATAGTAAATTTACAAAATATCTTAATGGAACATGATCTGTACTTAATATCCTAATGATTTTTGGAATACAATGTATTTTTGGCTATTGCTACAAATATACCCGTGCTACTTATGACTGGTTTTGTGGTTGTCTTTTTTTGAGTTTGGGGATGAAATATAATACCATACAGTTTTCCTTTCCTACTGTCATATCTCTTATTAATTGCATTACCCAAACAAACATCCAACCATCTATCACTCCACATTGAGTCGGATGCAGAAAGATTGCAGCAAGGGACTGCGGGGAATTATTTGCCAGTGAGGTCTGGAGAGTGGTGCGGCTAAAATATCTTTATTAATTATCAAAGCCACTTAGCTTTGCCAGTGCAGTTCACAAGGGGTTTGATTAAACACAGCTCAGTCAGACCCTCGGTTTATGTACAGCCGTTCCGGGTGAGAGCAGATTGCCATTTATTGGAATGTTAACAGGATGTCATTTTAGGCACTTTCTCTCAGAAAATTCCACACCAAACCGCAGATAATATGTCAACTCCACACAGTTACTAGAGTCAGTTTAAGGGAAAAGATAATATACAGTGGAGAAATACATATTTTATCAGTTGAGGAAGGGGAAAATGCAATATTCAGCTGCGTTTGGCATGGTAGTTTGACCAAAATGAAGACATTTCACGCTTTCACGCATCATCCAAAGGCTACAATATGCGTGGTATTTGAAAGTGCAGCATTTAAAGAAAGTCTTTGTTGATATTCATTCAGGATTCAGGTTACAAAAGAAGCCATACAGCACAGCTAAATCAAGGGGAAGCACCCGAATCGCTTAAACGTTGGGGAACAATTGCGTTGAGAAATCATTTAGAGACTCGTTACTCTTGGATTCCTGTTACTACACAAAACGAAGCGTTCTAACCCGATTAGACTCTTCCACACACCTCCTCGCACGTCACATCACTAGAAATACTGCATCTCTATCCCTACCCCCCTCAATATGTACAGGAATATCGAAAAGAAAGGCCCACTTACACGGCATAATAAATTATTAGTCTACTAGAAAAGAGTGAACACTGGCACACGTTAAAAAAGGCTTAAAATAGAAAGAAGTTACAATTGGTTTTCTATCCGTTATCTTGTTAACAAGACTCAACACCGTCTTAAAAAACAACAATATTCACAAGTAACCTTTCGGAGCGACTGTTACCCCTTCCAAGGTCGGCCTATGTCTAGCTGAAAGATATTAAATACGCAACAGATTTTGACACCTCATGCAAACAAATACGGTTGATCCCATGGTGACGTCGAACGGATAAAATCATAGTTTTTTTTGTTTTTTTTTGGACTTCGTTTAACTCCAAAAAAATATGAATCTCTTAGCAGCTACTGATTTCTTTATTCGCTTAGTTTTTTTTTTCCGTAACTGTTCTTGGCACTTTCAAGACAAGTACATCCAGGAGAAAGAAGAAAAACTACTTGGGTTGCAATTAAACACCGACGGTCGTTCCAACGCTTGGAATAACCCTTTGTAAACACAACTGGATAAATGACTCTCCACTCCAGTCACTGTTTGAAAGATTGTAGGACTAGATAACTAATATCATACTGACTAGTTAATGAACATTCTTTGAGTATGGACGGTTTCAGTCAGTCGGACACACATTGCACGATTCCAAGTCTTTCTTATTGCAGATCTGTCCGCAGACATAGACTCAATCTGCTCCTCCGTTTTGCACTGCTAGTGATGAGAGTCTGCTGAGGGGCTTCGGCCACACGAGGGCTCTCTCGCGCCTGACGGCAGCGCTCTGGAGGAGGAAGGGCTGGGCGTAGACAAAGAAAATCCACTTGGAGTCTTTGAGGTTAAAGTGTCGGTTCTGTGTTCCTCCGACAGTCCGTAAGACACTATCATGTTAAGACATTTACGTAGAAAGACAAGTTCAAACATCAGTTCTCTTCGTTTTGATTGGCTGATAAGGCAGTTATCCTTTTACTTCGACCTGTGAGAAAAGAAAACAAGTGTTATACGCTGATCTAGACAGTACAAACATAATGAAATACAGTGCGTGTCATAAAACACCAGTTTTGATGACTGATTGGATAGTTGATTAAGCTCAGCTGGTGGAGACAAAGCATATTTTTGTATACAAAATATTGGAGCACTTAACATTAAAAATGTATGAATGTCAGTGTATTAGGTAACAAAATATCAAACCAAATGGCATTCCTATTAAGAAAAAACAGCACATGCACAGGCGTCGTGCAACCTTGTTTTTTAAGAGACACCAGTGGGAATTTCAATTGTAGAGTTTATGTTTAGCATGCAAACAGACCCGGGTTCAAATTTCATCATAATATGTGAGAATGTGGTAATTAATTTAACAGCAAGTGATCATAATGGATTTGTTTTGAGGTGCAGGACATAAATGATTTCTATAATGTCATAATGTAAGGTCAAACGTTTACATACACCTTGCAGAATCTGCAAAATGTTAATTATTTTACCAAAATAACAGGGATCATACAAAGTGCATGTTATTTTTTTATTTAGTACTGACCTTAATAAGATATTTCACATAAAAGACATTTACATATAGTCCACAAGAGAAAATAATAGTTGAATTTATTAAAATGAGCCTGTTTACATACACTTGATTCTTAATAGTGTGTTCTCACCTGAATGATGAATGTTTTTTTTTGTTTAGTTATAGTTGTTCATGAGTCCCTTGTTTGTCCTGAACAGTTAAACTGCCTGCTTTCTTCAGATAAAATCCTTTAGGTCCCACAAATTGTTTGGTTTTTCAGTATTTTTGTGTATTTGAACCCTTTCCAACAATGACTGTATGATTTTGAGATCCATCTTTTCACACTGAGGACAACTGAGGGACTC
>JAHKKF010522926.1:0-17182 GCA_019740295.1 Labeo calbasu
TTTTTTTTATTGGTCTCATGAAGTATTTTAATTTGTTGAGATAGTGAATTGGTGGGTTTTTGTTAAATGTGAGCCAAAAGTGCATTAAGTCGAACACATCTAATAGGGTTACTCAAGAGCTGAGCTGAACCTTAGCTGTCTTGAAGTCTCTTTTCTCTTCAGGCCAGAAACTCAGGACGTTATATCTGTTAGTGTTCTTTCTCTCGCAGGATTGGAACTCAGAACGCAGGTAGTCTGTCTCTCTGGACGAAAGACTCGGAATGTTGTTTCTGTTGCTGTCTTCCCGGTAACAGGACTCAGACTCATAATGTAGGTGTTTCTGCTATTGTCTCAACTTTGCAGGCCGGAAACTCAGAATAAGTGTATCTGCTAGTGTTCCCTGGACGTACCGGAGACTCAGAACAAGGATTGTCTTTTGGAAGGGTACATTTATTCCTTTCTGATGAGGAGGAGATTGTAATCTGGCACCTCTTCGTTCCAGGAATGTAATAGGCCGCTTGTGTCCGCGGTGGCCATAGTGTCCCCCATAGTGACTTTTGGATGGACCAAACGTTGTCTCAGTGTAGACATTGGTTTGAAATACACAGAAATCATATGCTTGAAGAAAACCCTTATGAACTTCTCAGATACTCCAGCCACATAAGAGATAACCACGTTTTGTTATTTTTGTTTTTTTTTGGTTTCCTTTATGGATGTGCACAAGTGACTAGATAATGTGGAGGTTGAACAAGTAGTTTGGTGCATTTCTCAGATTAGAAAAAGCGACTGAGAAAAACTGTAAGATCTGCAAAGGTACAAAGCACTCCAAAGGGAGTTATTCTCTATATCAGTAAGAACATTTTCTAAATGCCCTCAATTGTCTCGACTGCAGTCTTGAGTTTTCTTTTGGGAATGTACACATCACAACAGGTGGGCTCCTTCCGAAGCTTGGATAGTTCAATGCCGGCTACTCTCAAAAGCTTCTTTGAGAGATGGAGCATTTCCCTCTTTGTCAAAGCTGTTTGGCTCTGCTAGCTAAAACTACTGTGTTAAAATTGTTTTTTAGCCGCAGACCCACTTAACCCTACACTTGTGTAGACTTATGCATATAGTTTGCCGTTCATACACTCTTGACTATGTAAGGGGTAAGGGGCTTCACATTTAGATTATTGCATTTAAAATGATAAAAATTTTCTAAAGGGGATCTCAGTTTTTCCCCATGGTATCGAAAATGGTATTAAACATCAACATTTTTTAAGGTATTGTATTGTACTGATGTTAAAAACTCCATTATTGTGACAAAATTAGTTTCTAATGCTTTAAAGTCAACACACTGTGCACTGTATTCATAGAAAGTGTCACACAGATCAGAATATCAAGGTGTAAAATGCACATGGCAGTCTGAATGAACAGTTTCATTTACCTTGCGAGCAGCAACAACATCTGGGCTGTCATCTGCTCCTATGGCAAAGGTCTGAATCGGATACGGAAGCTGCTCTTCTTTGGCCAGTTTCATGAGTGTTGCAGCAACCAGACTTGAATCGAGGCCACCTGCAATAAGAACATCATGTTTAAAATGAACAGTCTTTCATGATAAATTTTATATTCATATTACAACAATAAAAACTGTTTATTTAACAATACTGCTTATTAACAATAAGCAAAACAAATGTAGAATGTCTAATGTTTTCAAATGGAAAAAATAAATAAATAAAGGACAGGAGTCATAACTTCATTTTAATTCACAGTTTTAGTAGGCTAATAAGCCGTTTAATAGGCTAAAAAGTTATGAATAATTCACTGGATAATGTTAATTCACTGAATAATATTGTCTGTAATACTGATATATAACAAACAAAACATCATATTTTATTGCATTTCTTAACTGGTATGTTATATCAGAATTGTAGTTGTAATGTTTTTGTAGTTGTAGATAATGTAATGCCTGCTGACGGCGCGGTTTATCTGTGCATTTACACAGAACTATTCTCAAAATATGATTGCTCACGGAGATAAAAATTTTGTTGTATTTCATTAGATGTGCAGTGTTGGGGAAAGTTACTTTTAAAAGTAATGCATTACAATTTTGCGTTGCTCCCTAAAAAAGTTACTAATTAAATTACTTAGTTACATTTTATGGAAAGTAATGTGTTACGTTAGTATTGCGTTACTTTTTAAATCTGGGCAGGGCTTGCTTCTTTGTTTTTAATATAGAACAATTCTAATGTAAAAGCCCTTTTACACCAAAAGTGAAATGAATTCACCTCAGGCTGAAAGAGAAGTACATTTATGCAGGATATCACTCTTCAGCTATAAAAAAAGCCCTAGGTTCACTCCTTCTCTGCCAGTCACCGCCGTCGAGCAACAGGCTTCATCATGGCTTGACCAGCCACACACTCTTCACAATGCAGAGGCTTAACATCGCCTCCACTGGCGGGACTTCCAATATCTTCCCTGAATTCCTTATATCATTCAGCCATGACAATATATCCTCCACTCAGAAAGTGGACAGTATACACTGTTTAATTCAGACGAATCATTCTCGCGGAGGGTAAACAAAACGGATCTGTATGATCCATTTTGTCACGCTGCAAATTTACCAACCTCAATCCTAAATCCACTCCAGCTGCCAAGGTGGCCAATAGATCAAGCAAAGCCCCAAACTCGCCTTGCTCGACACCACCATCGCCCCGGACAAGACCCGGCTCTCCTCGAGCATTGGGTCACAGCGGCAGGCCTCAAACAAGCCTGGGCCGCACCGCAGCAAAACCTCACTTGCTTCCTGCTTCGGCTCAACTTTAAATCAGAGGCTAATTTAAACGTTAGGCTGCCTTCACTGACAATTGTGGCCCATGCTTCTCTCCCTCACAGCTCTCTACTTCAATCAAAATAGCACTGTCTTCTTCCAGATCAAGTTCTGGCTCTCCTCGAGCGTCAAGACTTAGCAGGCCGTCAGCGGCTCTTCACACTGTATGCTGCCATGGCTTTCCAACCTTCTATCCTTGCCACTCCTTCCTTCTACCTCCGGAAGCAGATGCTAGCGTGAAGCTGCCTCCACTAGCTGCTCAGTATCTGCTACCTTAATCTTACTATCCATTTATCCAGCAGGGCCACAGCTCCCTTTGGTCGAAGGGTGAGCCCTCCATCTGTCGCTTCGAGTTATGCTGCATACTCAGCGTTGAACGGGGCTCTCCCTCCCGGTGCAGCAGAGCTGCAGGCCCCCTTCGGTCGCAGTGAGAGCCCTCCATGCAAGGCATCAAACCGTGCCTCGTATTCTGATGCAAGGGTGACTCTCCCTTCTGGTGCAGTAGAGTCATGGCTCCCTTGGTCCCAATGTGACCCCTCCGTCTGTCAATTGAGTTACAATGCATGCTCTGTGGTGGACAGGGCTCTCCCTCCTGGTGCAGCAGAGCCATGCCTCCCTTCGGTTGCAGTGAGAGGCCTTCATCCGACACATCAAACTGTAGTGGACAGCACATTTCAGGGCCCAGTTTATGGCTGGGGCCCCTTCCTGACCACAATAGTGGACAAAGGTTTCCTACATTTTGATTGGCTCTTGGTAGACTAACATAAGCAAACTGTCCAACGCCATCAGATAAAGATACCAGGACAGCCAGACACCGCTTAGATGGCAAGAAGATCACCTTTGGTACAAAGCCTTAGAAAGACTGGACTTCTCATTGGTCAAAATACCTTAAGACCGATTCCTAAGGTTTTGGTCTATGACTGACCATAAAAATTCCTTAGGACCTCCAAATGCAGCAGCAGTGGGTGAAGAGCGATCACAAAGATCCATCCAAATCCATTCATAACTATGTTTTCAAACCTTAAAACTGATGCACACTACAACACGCACATCTTATACTTATTCAGAGGAATCAGTATTCTTGGTGACAGCAATGTGTAGTGCAACATCTTACACACATCATGTTTGGACTTAATGTGTTCATAACATTGCCTAATGCAGTGGTTCTCAATCATTTCCAATTGGAAGAAGCACCTGCCTGGTTGTCCTCTTTCACCTTTACTGTTTGCATGTCTCTAGAACATCTTGCTCAAGCTGTATGTTAGTCAGAACTTATACTTCTTATATCAGTTAGGAACACTTTACATTTTTATCTCAATTTGCAGATGACATATAGCTTTTTTTTTTAGACAATCAGTTCCCCATGTTTTAAATTTATTTAATTAGTTTGGTACTCTATCAGGGTACAAAATTAACTGGACAAAGTCCAATTTTGTGTTGGGTCTGCGACATTTTCTGGTCTTATTCCAGTGGTGCATTCCTTCAAATATCTATTCGTCCCTGCAGGATATTGTCTCAAAAAATCTGAATAACAATCTGGCTAGAGTCACCCCAGATCTTGGAAATTGGACGCATCTTCCTACTCCTTTTACCATGCAAGAATATCTGTTGTTAAAATGAACATCCTTTCTTGCATTCATTTCTATTTCTCTATGATTCCTTTACCCCCACCTGCTGGCTATTGGAAAAAAAAAACTCAATTCAGTAATATCTCATTATATTTGGAATTAGATGGGGGCTGGTTCTTTCCAAATTTTAAATTATACACCGACTCATTTACTCTCCGTCCACAGTCAGCCTAGTTTAAACCAAATGTGTCAACCTCATGGTGGGCTATTGAAGAATCTCTTATTTCTTCTCACAATATAAAGCATTTGGTTTTTGCTGGCGTTTCACTTAGACAATGCAAACTTCCTTTTGGCCCTATCATAACACATTTTATTTCCACTTGGAGAATGGTGACCAGAAAGATAGAGCCAAATTTGAGGTGGCATCGTCATTAACCATTGTTCCATATTTTTTTTTTAATCAGGCAAGAACCCTTTTTACTGTCCACAATGGATTAAATGTAAAGCAAATTTTTTTT
Organism: Labeo calbasu; assembly: GCA_019740295.1. NCBI lineage: Eukaryota > Metazoa > Chordata > Actinopteri > Cypriniformes > Cyprinidae > Labeo > Labeo calbasu. The sequence goes on from JAHKKF010522926.1 coordinate 4,872, forward strand.
TTTTTTTTTTTATGAAATTTTTATTTTACATTTATGATGATAAAGGCCTACAATCGTTTCAAGATGTTAAGGCTCTTTTCAATTTACCCGGAACCTCCTTTTTCATGAATCTTTGCATCAGGTCAGCGCAATTGCCTGTACAATCCTCGCAGAAAGTAATACTTCCCACTGATAATTCTGTTATTTCTGTTTAGGTATTTACTCTTTTCTCCTCAAAAACTCAAAAACCATTATCCATAACAACTATCTGGTGTAAGGATATCAGTGGTGACACTGTAACAGTCCCAGTTACTTTGCACTGGTCAAGCTACTAGAATTTAAAGGGGGGAAATCACCTTCTTTGCAAATACCAGAACTGATCTAAAGTGAAAGAGTTATACCTCCAAAAATAAATATAAAAAATATTAGAGTTATACCTCCAAAAAAAAAAAAAAATCTACAGATAATAGTGGTGTTTCTTTCTGCATGTTTTCAAACAATTAACACATTTGTCAGACACAACTTTCCAAACACTGCAAGTCCCATACAAATATATATACATACATACATACAATTCAAAAAGTTTACCGTGCGTATGAGTACATCTGTGTGAAAAATTGATATGGCTCGCAGAATCCACAACAGGTTGAGATCATAAACAGTTCCTAAAATAAAAGTAATCAGTCTTTGATACTTAAATGTCCAGTCCGCACCAAGGACCTGCTCCAATATACACCAAAGAAGTGGCTTCAGCAATACAATTGTCCATAAGCACAAAGTGGTAGTCACAGTACTTGAGCAAGAATTACATCATAAACAATCCTCTACAAGAGAAAACACCAAATAAACTAATTAAACTCAATTTAGGTTCACCAAAGTAATGAGTACCATAATCAATAACTTACGTTTGAGCAGGAACCAAAACAAAGGTTTCTCTAAAAGGATGTAGGCCATAAGCAACCAAGAGGCAGCTTCAAACAGAACCTAACATCAAGTAAACTAGTTAAACTAAAACTTCATATAAACTCAAAGTAATAGATATAATGGATAAACATTAAATAAACATGAAACTTACGTTTGAGCAGGAAACACAAGGTTTCTCAAACAAGAGCAGGCCAAAGGCAACCATGAGGCAGCTTCAAACAGAATCTATCACTTACTCTACTACTTCCTGTTTTATCTAGTAAATTATACACAGTGATAATGGACCCATTGGTTATAAAGAACACTTCTCCTCTTTGCAACACCATGGTGGACTCAGGCCCATCCTCAATCTTAGACTCCCTGACCTCAGGCTACTCAGCCACCTGTAGCTTCTTGGGTTCAGAATCAAGCCAAGAGTTGTCTGTCTCCCAGCAGGCGAGTCGCTTTTCTGGGGGCAGTTATAGAATCTGCCCAGATGCGGGCTTGGTTTTTGGCAGAACACTCACTGAGATTTTAGCGGCTAGTGGCGCCTTTCATAATAGGGGCTTTTCTTCCCCTCAAAACTTTCCAGAGGATCCTGGGCCTAATGTAGTTCTGGTTAAAAGCCTGTGTCCTGTCCCATGCCAAGCGTCTGGGATGCTTTTGCCTCAAGGTGGACCATCATTGTGCGTCAGCTGTGGCCCCTTTGGAACGCCCCTCACCTGTATCAGACAGGCATCCAATTGGGACTGACCTCCAAAAGGAAGGTTACTACAACAGATGTCTCCAACTTAGTTCGGGGAGCTCTGTGTGAGGGCAGATCAGTATTCAGCTCCTGGTCCACCCTGGAGCAATGCCTGCACATTAACTGTCTTGAAGTAATGGCAGTTTTTGGGCCCTCAAAACCTTCTTGCCAGCCCTGAGGGGGCATCATGTCCTCATCTATTCAGACAACATAACAGTGGTGGCCTTCACAATTTGAGGTCTCCAGCGAAACCAGTCTTGGTTCCCTGACCTGATACAGCTGTCATCGATAGCTCCCTGGCCGATTCCGCTGAGGAAAGATTTCCTCTCCCAAGCGAGAGGTTTCCTGTAGCATCCCTAATACAAGTGGTGGAGCCTACATTTCTGCTTTTGCAGCTCCTTATGAAGGTAGCCAACATTATAGCAGAGGCCAGAATGTCGTCTACAAGGTGCCTTTATGTCCTGTCCTCTTGTGAGGTAACAGCCATTATCCTGTTTAAAACAGCTGCAGGATAAGGAGCACACACCTTCCACGTTCAAGGTATATGTGGTGTATATCATGGCAAACTACGTCCTTGTGGCCAGCACTTCTTGTTTGGAGTTTTGACCTCAAACCTGGCCTAAAGTTGTCCTCAAACCCAAACTAGGTCACGTAGCTAAAGTGCTCTCTACTCTGTTCAGAGCACAGGTCATCACTCTGTTAGCTCTTACCCCCTCTCTGGATGAGCAGGGTGCTAACTTACTTTGCCTGGTCTGGGCCCTCAGGACTTATGTGGAGCGCTCTAGCCCATTTTGGTAGTTAGAGCAGCTCTGTGGGTTCTTCGGAGGTTGCTCTAAAGAGCTACTAGATACAAAGCAGACATTATCCTGCTGGACAGTTGATGCAATAGCCGTGGCTTACACAGTGACCAGATAGCAAGCAACAATTGAAAATGTTGATGCGTCAATGCTAACTGCATTGAATTAACGTCAAAAAGTGTTGTTGGTATCATATCACTTTTGCACCCACAATTATTGTTGAAACAATGGTGAGAATTCAACAGAAAATCAATGAAAATGTCATTGAATCAATGTCATGAAGTGATGTTGGTTCAATATTACTTTTGCACCCATAATTAATGTTGAAACAAAGTTGAGATATCAAAAAAAATAAATAAATAAAAATAAAAATGTCACTGAATCATTTTTATTAAGTGGAAAAAAACAAAAACAAATCTGTGGTAATGACATTTAAAGAACACCACTTATTCTCACTCAGTTAACAGTTTTGTTGAAACAATGCTGAGATTTTAAAAAATATCTAATAAACAGCAATGTCAATGAGTTGACATTACACTATGATGCTGATTCTATATCACTGTTGTTGAATCAATATTGAAATTAACAAAAAAAGGTAATGTTCGATCTATATTACAATGTTAATCATATAATACAATTAATCAAAATACACATCTCAAGATATACTGAAGGAAAGCTTTATCAGTACCATGACCAGATCTTCCAAACCAATAGCTTAAGCACACAGTCTCCTAAGTAATTCAAGTCTTTCAGCACTGAGTGCAGGAGTGAAGATGCTCTAAACTCTAAAGTTACATCCATTTCATTACGGGAATCAGATTATGGTGTTGATGCTCAAAATAAAACAAAGATTACATCAAGTGCCAGGTATTAAACCTTGAGAGACTTACAACATTTAGACTTTCAGAAATAAACATTTAAAGGATATTTCACCCAAAATTGAAAACTGTTATCTACAAAAATGGTCAGCATCATGTCATTCCCAACCTATATGCCTGCCTTTCTACTGTGGAAGACAAAAAATATTTTGAAAACCATTTTTGTCCATACAGTGGAATCAATGGTAACCAAAGTGGTTTGGTCACCAACACTGCCTAAAATTTCATCTTTTGTTTCTCAAAGAAGAAAGAAATGCATTCAGGGTTGGAATCTCTTTCAAACACAGAATGATGCTTTCTGAATACAGTATTTGTACAAAACTCTTTTGTTGACAATGCTGGTGAATGTAATAACAGTTTTAAAGCAGGTACAAAAAGGGTATTTTGGTTAAACAAGCTAGTTCTTAAAGTTACACCAGCCTGTTCCAAAATGTTTTTTTTTTTTTTACATTCAATATTTTTATATAAATATACCAAACTTAGAGTTCAGCAAGGCGGCTTAAGGGCTTGATGAGTGAACACAGCCTCCATTTTTAACATTATTGCATAAGCAGAAGATTTTCTACAACTTCAATCTGTGAAGAATTAATCTGTAAAAATTAAGTTCTCTTTAGTGAAGACTAAAAAACACCCTAAAAACTAGGTAGGCAGGTGTGTATACTGTAGTGATTATATCTTTAGTCAAGGTTTGAAGGTTGATTTGATCACTAGTCTTTATCAGGCTTGTAGATGGACAGGGTTCTGGCTGAGGGGTCTGTGGCCTTGATCCAGCGGGGCATCCAGTAATGTGGCGTCCACTCACAGTGACCGGGGTACATCTTCTCAAAGACCTGTCTGAAACAGAAGCCCTCTTTGGTTGTGGGAGGGTTGAAAGGGAACAGCTCAGCAGCTTTCTCCAACTGAGAGTCATTCACCTGAAGGAGAAAGAAAATTAGAGAAAGAAGGGAAAGAGGCTTTACAGCACTGTATTCACTCATGACATAATGGTTTTTGGTAGGAGAATTCAATCGACTTAATTTTGTTCTTGTCATTTTAATTAAATTATGGCAGTGAATTAAGTATTTGTTTCCTCTTTTTATTAAATCATGGCCACGTTGTACAGGTTCTTTCCCTCATTTTAATTAAACCTGTATGTCCTGTACAAACCTGTACATCTATCATGTTTTGTTAATAAAAATGTTATTTAATATAAGCAAGTTTGTCAAAGTACTGTTTTATTGCTGTTATTGTGTTCTTCTTTCAGAATATCGATGAACCTATATTTTTCAAGCATTTTTCGTTTTCTTCATAAAAAGGGAAAGATGCCAAGATCTAATGTTAAACTTCAAAATAATCGCTATAGATCCTGAGCATCACTGACAAATATAATTTCCTCTAAAATGTGCAAAGCAACTGTTGTTGTCACAAGTTCATTAATTGTAGGAAATGTCCTCACCCTGGCATCCCTAGAGTGTACATGTGTACTGTAGTACCTCAGACTCGATGTGCTCCTGCAGGCTTGTGTACCAGGATTTTTTCATGGATGTCAGACCATCACTGAAGGCCTCTTTCCTTCTCCAGAGAATCTTATCTGGGATCAGTTTCATCCCTTTAAACGATTCCCTCAAGAGATGCTTCTCCACACCATCCTGCTCCGATAAAACAAATGATTCATATACAAAGCATCACTACTATTATTGCTATTACTCATATTATAGGTTTTGTATTACACTGTGGACCAAACATAGTAACTGATGTAGGGAACGGATGCAATTTGGGCTGACATGATGAGAGATGAAGGTATCAGGACCCACCTTAGGTGCTCTCAACTGTTCAGGCAGAGAGAGGTAGTATGCAGTGAATCTATGGTCCAGGAAAGGCACTCTCAACTCCAGACTAAATGAAAAAGGTTATTAAATACAGTGGAAATCACCAAGTTACTCTGGGAAGGGAAGAGATGAAAGGGATATTTTGTCTTACCCATGTGCAGCTGTGGTTCTGTCCGCTCTCAGCACATCAAACAGATAAAGCTCTTTCAGCAGACGTACACTTTCCTCAGCACCTGCTTTAGGTGATGGTGCCTAATTGAAAGCAGGCCAAACATTCAACTGAGTCATAAAATACATCAAACATTGTATGACAGTAGGGTAATTTCGTGTCAACTCAACCAGAGGTCCCCGGCTCAAACTTTTGATCTTGCTAATATTTATTCTGAAGAAAGATAAACATGTATAGTGATGAAAGCCAAAATATTAAATGTCATTGATGAATATTTACTGAGTAATCCACTATTTTGTAGAGGGAGGTCAAAATGGGAATTTTCACCTCAAATGACACCAAATCTGACTTTTGGGGGTTGAATAATTTTGAACATGAACAAATACTGAATGAATATTAATAAACTTTTTCTAATAGTTTACTGCTGCCTTTGTTGAATTGTTTTCACCAAATTTTGTTCTCTGCAGCAAAATGTCTTACAGGTCAAGGGGGTTGAGCAATTTCGATTGCAACTGTACCATTTCTGAGTGCATACACCTGAAGCACCTGCACAATAAAAAGCCTGTCAAACACCTTTCACGTCTGACTGTGCTAATACTGTCAAAAACACATAATGTTTACAGATAAACACAGCTGGACATGTTTAAAGTGAAAGTAAACAGTTGCGTGCCTGTATATCGGATATGTGCAGGTCTTAAAAGTGACAGCAGACTAATAGTACTAAACATGCTGTCACTTGTCATAAAAGGGACTGCTCACCCAAAAATTTACATTTTGTCACTTAAAATTCCACTTTCACACTCTGTTGTCCCAAACCTATACTAATTTCTTTGTTGTGCTTAACAAAAAAGAAGATATTCTGAAGAATGTGGGTAACCAAACAGTTCCTGGTCCTTATCGCTTTGACAGTAGACTTTTTTTTTTGGTTAATTAAAAATAAAATGAATACAAAATAAAAATAAATGAATAATAATAATAATAATAATAATAATACACAAGTCACTAGGGACCAGGAACTGTTTGGATAACCACATTCTTCAAAATAACTTTTATGTTCAACAGAAGAAAACATTATCACATTCAGGTTTTTTTTAAAAAAAAAAACTTAAGAGTGAGTAAATGATAACAGAATTTTCATTTTTTAGATGAAGTATCCCTTTAATGTTAATAAAACAACAAAACACAGAGAGGAATTACACACGGCTTTTGACTAAAGACCTTTAATACAGTTCCTTTAATGGTAATCAATTTATTTACAGTGAAGTGTATACAGATATGTATATAGTTTGTTCATTACATTTCTTAAATACTATAGCTAAATACACCTACCGTACGGTTTGTTTTTTTGTACATTTGGCCTAAATGTCTGTCATTCTTATATGTATATATATTTGTTACCTTGTAAGACATTGGTTTTTTTTTTAAGAAGGAAATTAGTTTGGCTTCACTGCACAGTTTGCAAAAGAGTAAACCCAACATGACAAAGAATTGCGATAAAATTGTGAAGTGTGATCTTCCTGAAGATAAAAAAAAAAAAAAAAACTAATTGTGATATGATGTTTGCTCTCACCTCTATACTAACAAGTACCTTATGAAAGTAGATGTATCCTTGTGTCAGCTCATCTGAACCTTCACCTGAGAAAATCACAACGCTGTCGGTCTTCTCACGGATGTACTTTGATATTAGGTACATACCTGCAAACAAACACAAAACAGAATCACTGAATGCAAATCCTGTTCTGCAAAGCACTTTAGCCACCTAGTGGCTTTAAGCTGAGATTGCAAATTCAAATTGCTAGGTCAAGCATGGCTGTTACTATTGCTCATAATCAGGGTATGATCTGTTACTATTCCAAAGTCCCAAACGCTGTTTGTGCTACAGACATGAATGATTATCATATTATCAAACCACTGTGAACAATTCTGGAGAGGAAAGTGAGACGTCAGTACCCTCTTCCAACATCTCTGCAGTAATTGACACATTCTGATAGACAACATTAAAGTGGACATATTCAAACAATGCATGAATCTGTTCTTAGAAGGCAGGAACTGCATTAAAGTTCAATTTTGTCCTATTAACTAACTTTCTAGGCAGTATAATGCTGATCATGCGTTTTTCAAGTTTCAGACCACCATTATCTCTAATCCACATAATTCACATGGTCAGATGGGTGGAACAGAGGAATGATCAGTGGGCATGGTGAAAACAGGGCAGTTTTATTATGAACACTGAAAACAGAGACGAATACGTTATGAGGTTGAGTTGATAAAGGAACATTAAACTCTTTAAAAACCACATTCATCAGTAGGATTGTTCCTTTGCTTTTATAATTAGTCTGATAAGCTCCTGTACTCACCAACAGAGGCACGCACATTGGTGATGTCATAACTCTCCAAGTGTAAAATGACTTCCTCCACTGCTCTGATACCCTCCTCAGGCGTGAAACTCACCTCATGGTGTTCGCTGCCAATGTAGTCTGCCACCTGCCACACAGCACCAGTTAAAACCGGTTAAATCTTATCTACTACCACACAGAACCATGTTCTGGGTAGATTATTTACAAACTGTCTATTATTGATTACAGAGTTTGATGATTTGAACATTACATTACACCATGGACTCCCTAACTGAGGTTAATGTTTTATGCTCAGCCATAAAAATGTAAAAGATTTTTGTCCAGTCTTCCAGAACCAACAATTACTGTATGTCACTGGATATGATGAAGACATACAGTAATGTTTCACAGCGGTTAGATACTCCACTGTGACAAAACAGGCCTCTAATGCTTTAAAGTCAACACAAAGTGTACTGTATTCATAGAAAGTGCCACACTGATCAGAATATCAAGGTGTAAAATGCACATGGCAGTCTGAATGTACAATGTCAATTACCTTGCGAGCAGCAGCAACATCTGGGCTGTCGTCTGTGCCAATGGCAAAGGTCTGAATGGGATATGGAAGCTGCTCTTCTTTGGCCAGTTTTACCAGTGTCGCAGCAACCAGACTTGAATCCAGGCCACCTGCAATAAGAACATCATGGATAGTGTGAATGTAATAAAGTCAGAGTAATAAACCATCTAAATCAAGGCAAATAACAAAATGAGAAAAGGCACCTGAGAGGAGGCAGCCAATTCTTCTGTGAGCCATCAAGCGCTTCCTTACGGCATTTTCAAATAGGATCCTAATGTTGCTCTTGACAGTCTCCAATTCAAAGCCTGATGAAAAGGGAGCAATTAATTTCTCTTTAGTTTTTACTGATAGTACAGTAAATGCTGGTATAAACAGATATATACTACAGGGATTGGAAGGCTCCAGAATTATATGAATGTACTTCTGGACTACTTTTACGACATCTACCTGTGCCAAGACCCTCCAGTTTGTCATAGGAGGCATGTTTAGGTTCGTCTGTGCAGCAGTGGAAGCGATCCATCAGCACAGACTCCACTTTTCCATTGAGTTTCAAGTCAAACGCCTCAAAGTGTCCCGGGGGGAAGGGGGTGATCTTTGTAGGGGTGGATGTGGAGTGTGTGATCTGAGTCAAACCTGTTTGGATCAAATTACAGTGAAAATGTGATGCTGTTAAAATCATATTCTGCAATAAAGCTGAGCTCAAAGAAACACACTAGATGATAAGGCTGCATGATTTGGGGAAAAAAATCTAATTTCGACTTTTGTAATATGTTGTGTTCCCAAATGCATGTTATAAGCGAACCAAACTCAGAGGGGAATAGAGATGAGTTTGCGTGGAGCAGCATTTACTGCAAACTCAGCCAAAATGAGACACTGAAAGCTCTGGATCATGAGCTGCAGGTGTGAAAATGAACACAGTGCCACGCTTCACTCCGAAACAAGCAATGCACATATTTATTCATATTCAATTGTCTTTGCGATCTGATAAACACACAAAGCCATATCGTGATTTTGGTTTATTTCTATTAGTCATGCAGCCTTATCAGTGGAGCACAAATACTACTTAGCTACACATCATGCATTATAACTTTGGCTTCAGAACAGACAGCTAAAAAGCCATCGTCACTAAGAAGTCTGAACAGTGGTCTCACACCATAGGTGTCCCTGCCTAAGAAAACCTTTCTGTTAGCAGTGTCCAACAAGATGAATGTGAATACACCATCTAGCAGAGTGGCCATCTTCTCAATTCCAAAGCGATCGTACAGGTGAAGAAGAATCTCTCCATCGACTTTGGTCTGGTAGTCAAACTCAAAGTGATCCCTCAGCTATGAAGGAAAAAATCATTCAAGATCAGATGTTACATTGAACCATAAAGGAATAAGAGAGATTTCAGGCATTTAACAACCTTCCACACTGCCAGTAAATCACTTGCATATGCGACTATATTTCGTACTAGGTGATTAATTAATAAATTTAAGTATTTTCATTCACCTTCACTTGAACACTCTGACTGACTGTTTCACTCCATGTCTTTACAACGCACTATTCCTACTGATACATGGCCAGCAAATTCTGACACACCATTAACTGTAATGTGTAGCACCTGGCCCACCATCCCTTGACTCTTATGCAAGAAGTGTCTTACACACCATGTACTTTTTTTTTGACGGTAAATGGTTGTTCCTGTCAAACTGGCTGAATTCGTTTGAAATTATTCAGCCTTCAAGACCGAACAGAAGCCACTTCCGACTAATTACTTTAGTAGTGGGCAGAACTAATATGCAAGCAGAAATGCCATTGGCTAGCACTCAAATTTTCCTTTCCTTTTTTTTTTTTTTAAAGAATTGTGTGTGTCCTTAATAATAATAATAAATTAAAGTATCATTTGAAACACTGCTAACATTATTTTTTGAGTGAAACAGGTCAAAAACCTTTAGCCACCTACCTTAATGTGGTTGTAGATTTCACCGTTGTAACATAACCAGAGGTATGGGAACTTCTTGACACGAAGAGGCTGCATGCCATACAGCTGATCCAAGATAGCAAGGCGGTGAAACCCAAAGCAGCAGTTGGTGAAACCAGTGACATTCTCAAAGCGAAAAGCATTTGGACCACGATGAGCGATCTTCATGGCATTGGTGCACTGAACCGCAAGGCACTCATCACTACCAAATAAGGCCCATATGCCACACATTCTAATGCTGGAGATTAAAAAAGAAAGAAAGAAAAGACAAGAAAACATTACACTAAAACTAGAAGGGTGCAGTAGTAATCATGTCCAAATGTTTTACCACAGGAAGTCAAGACTGTTGACAACACACCAAAAAAAAATTACCATTCAAAACCATGTTAACTCCATGACTTTTGGACATGTACCATGATCATACTTAGAGTATTCTTTATTTTTCTTTCTCTCTCTCTCTCTCTCTCTCTCTCTCTCTCTCTCAATGGTGAAAACACTTAAGTTCATTGCACAAGAGCCTCTAAATTCCTTACTGTGGCAGAGAAGAATGGGCTCTGATTGCAGTGAAGATGAAGAACCGCAAATTACGTAATCAAGTCAGTTTCCCTACTTTCTCAAAATATTTAAATATTTGTATATATGCATACTTTGCAATAAATTAAAAAGTATTGTTTCTACAGATATAATTGACAACTTAAAATGCAGTTTTGTTTCTCACCATCTTTTAATTTGATCGTCGAATATATTTGCAATGTTTCATGGAAACGTGGTTCTTTCCCCTCATTAAAGCCATTCAGTACACACCTTCGTACCGCTAATTTTTGGTCAAGTTTTCAGACACTTTCTACTTTAAATCTAAGTTTGTAATATTGTGATTCACTTCGTGACTCACCTGTTCATGGCTCGTTACACTTTAAAGTATTTTTGTAAAATCCCTATAGAGTCCACTAGTGCCACCTACTTTTTCAGCTATGCTGGTTCAAGGAAGTGTTTCTCCCATTCATTTAAAAAAACATTGTCGGTGCTGATAGCCTAGTGGTTAGTGCGCACTGACATAGTGCAACTGTACCTCTGGCGACCCGAGTTTGAGTCCCGACTTGTGGTCCTTTGCCAATCCTATTCCTAGCTCTCCACCCCATGAATTCCTGTCAATCTCTACTGTCCTGTCTGTTAAAAAGCATGAGTTCTTCATTAAAGTGCTATCAGGGTATATAGAGGAATCATGGAGTTAAATTTAAGACTCTTTCCATACATTTTAAGACCTCACAGTGTCTTATACACCATCTTCTAAATACACGCGACCCGACAAGATTCCAACCACAAGCAATTTAGCTGTCCACACCAGACATGATGCCACAGCGTGACAGAATCACTGAAAGATCACAGCCATTCAGAAGCGCAGAATTGCTTTGGACTCTTAGCGTTTGTAATAACGTTTGGACACGTTTATAATCTAATTCATAAATATTAAACCTTTTTAACATTGTTAAAACTAAATATTGACTGACTGATACCATCTTTGTCATGAAAATCACTTGTTGGTTTGCATTGAGTTCGCAATTTGAAAGTACATGTTTGCTTAAATTTATTTTCAAGATCTGTTGTTGCTTTCAGTGTAACTATAAATGTCAGGCAAAATATGATATGATATGATGCAAAATGATATTCTAACTCATATGAGACACTTTTAACATTTAGATAAAGCAAATGATCAGTACCTGAGAGTACAATTTTCAGTTTGTGTAGTTGTTCGAGCTGCAACGTCCAGAAATAGAAAGTGTTTCTACTATAAGAAATAGTGTGTCCTGTTGCTGCAAGTTAGGAATTCCTATTAACATGGGAAAGATACATTTTATCGTGTGTCGCGGCGTCGCGTCGTGTGTAGTTAGGAGTTATATCATAATATGTGTTACCTTTACACAGAGTGTGAGTGATCGCGAAATCGAAAGTGAAAGTGAACAGCCAAGGCTCATTCAAAAGCGATTTAAATACCCCGCGTATTGATAGCGCCTCCCTCATGCACGACCATTATGGTCAGAAATTTATTTATTTATTTATTTATTTATTTATTTATTTGGATCCCCATTAGCCACTACCAAAGTAGTGGCTATTCTTCCTGGGGTCCATCATACACACAACAAAATTACATTAATCCATAA
>JAHKKF010522928.1:0-10789 GCA_019740295.1 Labeo calbasu
CTTATATTCTTATAAAGATTTCTATTTTGAATAAATGCTGTTCTTCATAACTTCACAGATTCAAACTATCACAGATTCAAAAAAAAAAAAATATATATATATATATATATATATATATATATGTGTGTATGTGTGTGTGTGTATATATTAAGCAGCACAACGGTTTTCAACATAAATAATAAATCAGCATATTAGAATGATTTCTGAAGGATCGTGAGACACTGAAGACTGGAGGAATGATGTTAAAAATTCAGTTTTGCATCACAGAAATAAATTATATTTTAAAGTATATTATAATAGAAAACCACTATTTTAAATTGCAATAATATTTCACAATATTACAGGTTTTTTCTGTATTTTTCAAATAAATGCAGCCTTGATGAACAGAAAAGTTTTATTTAAAAAAAACATTACAAATCTTACTGATCCCAAACTTTAGAACGACAGTGTGTGTATAAGATTAAACCACACTATATCTGTGTAACTAAGCAAATTTAAACACACAATACTATTAATATTTATGCATTTACCACATGCTTTTATCCACAGATAATGAGTGACAGAGATATCAGTTGTTTGTATTCACATCGTCTCTGGTCTTCAAAGTGGATAATCCATTTCCATTTTCCTCCACACTTTCAGTGAGATCCTGAAAGTTTCCATTTAGATCTGATCTATTCGTTTGTGTCTTGAGTGCTTGCTGCTCCATACATAAGCAGTGAAGTTCCACTTAAAGATCTTTAAACAGTCAGATTGCCCCATGCATTCTTCTTTCCTCATGAATGTTGTACGCTGTTCTTCTGTGTTCCAGCGCTCCAATCCACATGCTGCCTACCAGAACCCAGGACCAAGCACATCATTGCCCCAAAGCAGCATGGGATACTCCTCTACCTCCCAGCAGCCTCCACAGTACTCACACCAGACCCACCGCTACTGAGTCAGGCCACGCCCCCCTCTCACAGTGCCCAATAGGGAGAATGTACTTAGGGAGGCGGGTGTGGACCTGAGCCGAACCGCCCTCTTACCCCACTGGGCGCTTTGCTGTGCAGCATCTCCACCGCAGGAACAATAACTGTAACCTAACAACACATCACCGTATCATACAGCCGACATTATCCTCCGCTGACAAAAGGAGAAAGAGAAAAAAAAAGAAATAAATAATAGACTCTAAAATGAAAAAAAGCTGATGAAAAGCGGATATTTGTTCCATTGGTGATAGTTCAAGTCTTCGCTGCAAGTCTGTGATACTTCACGAAAAAGAAAAACACAAAAAAAGCAACAAACATTCTCGATATGTGGTACTGAACAGCTGCACTATGTAGTGAGACTGGTTTGGAGTGAGGTGGAGATCCACCGTACCATCCAATCTCTTTAGCCCCAGTCCTTCTTGCCCTCACTTTGAAATCCGTTGGCCTCTCCAAGACTTAAAGCTGCTATGTGACTGCCAGCAAAGACAGAATGACATTTGTCTATCTGTCTCTCCGTCTGCCCTTATACACATACACATACACATACACACATGCGCACACACACACACACATACTGAAGCACTCACTCTTTTAGCCCATTGCTGGGGACCGAATTCTCTGTGCTGGAGCTGCTGACTGAAGCATAATGAGAACCTCTAGTGCCCCCTGCTGGATCATACTGGTAGAAGGCGGTATAAAAGAAACAACAAACTTGATTTTTAGTAGTTAATAATTTAATGTTTTGGTTTTATGTTAGGAGAGGTCAGCAACTTCCATTTTGCTGTCAGACCGGCTGTTATGCGTGAAAGATCGGCCTTAGAACTTCATGACAAAAGTTGTGTGGACAGCAGATTGAACATGCATTGTACTGTATTGTAATGAAATATTTTACATTAAACAAATATCCTGACAATAAAAGTGGAAGCGTTTAAAAAAAAAAAAAAAAAAAAAAAAACCTTTTATTTCTGTGTTCGTTTGTGTGAGTGCTAGCGTGCGTGTCCAAGGCCAATGATGTTTTTATTTATTTTAAATTAATTTTTAGCATTTTTGTTGAATCCATTTTCATTAGGAATTATGGCTGCTTTTTTTCCTATTTAAATCCATGATATTTATACTTTATGAAGACAGATCTTTGAGGTTGTTTCACTAGACAAGTGCTATACTGTAGGGCTAGCTTGGCAAGAAAAGACCTGCTGCTATTTTAGTATAGTTAATAAGTCGGTTGCAAAGGACTATTATATTGTGGTGTTACTGTTTATAACAATGATTACATAAACATCCAGACTTGGGCAGTTAAATTAGCTAATTAATGGCTCAGACTGCTCTAAATGTCATTGCCATATTGTCAGTTTAATAATGTTTTAAAATAAGTCCCGTTTAATTTATTTCTGGATTATTTACAGTAAAATTAGTCTCCCTTAAAATGGTTTTTTGGTTATATTTTTCACTTTTGGATGCCTTGACTAGATAAATTTTAGTTTATTTAAATTTATTAAATTGATATTTAGTTAATTATAAAATGTATTTATGTATTATATTTAAATATCTTTTTGTAACTCCTGAATAACATCTTAAATTAGAAAAAAATTCTTTTATACATTTTGACTGTTTATATATTTTGTATGTATTTAAAAAATATTTACATGTATTTATTTTTGTTCATATAATTAATAAATAAATATGTTTACTATATAAACATAATATATTTTACTTAAATATATGCATGTATTTATATATGCATAATTAATATACACAGTACACACACATATTATGTGAACAAAAAAAAATTATTTGGATGCGATTAATCGTGATCAATCGTTTGACAGTGCTAATCAAAATATAAAATATAAAAGAATAAAAAATACAAAATACAAGTCTAATTTATTTTTTTGTGCTGGGCAACGATTAGTCGTGATTAATCACATCCAAAATAAAAGTTTGTGTGTACATAATATATGTATGTGTGCTGTATATATTTTGAAAATATTTACGTTTATATGTATATATATTCATGCAATTTATGTTGTATATAAATATATTTCATATAATAATTAATATAATAATAATTAATATATATATACATACACACACATATGTACACAAAAACTGTTATTTTGGATGCGATTAATTGCGAGTAATTGTTGCTCAGCGATATTTTTTTCTTTTATAAATTTTGACGGTTTACTTTATTTTGATTAATGCTGTCAAACGATTAATCGTGATTAATCACATCCAAAATAAGTTTTTGTTTACATAATATATATATATATATATATATATGTGTGTGTGTGTGTACTGTATTTGGTTATTATATATATAATATATAATAGATTAATAGATTAATTTTATATATATTTATAAAAAAACATTATATATAAATATATTTCATATATAAACAACATATTTTTCTTATATATATCCATGCGTGTGTGTGTGTGTGTTTATATATACATTGTAAATATACACAGTAACGTTACACACACATATTACGTAAACAAACATGTTTATTTTGGATGCAATTAATCGCGAATAATCGTTTGACAGCACCAATTTTGATGTGTGTGCGTGCTTTTCATGTTTATTGCTCAAAGCCACATGAATCAGGATTTTAAAATACGTTCAGACATATCGTCCCAGTTTTTGTAACAATCAATCAACATTTTCAATCAACACTTCCCCCGCCACCCATGGTTACTAGACCATTTGCTGTCCCTCGCCCTATTTTATACCCTATTTAATTACCAACCGTTTGTTAAATGCTGTTTATGGCGTCTTTAAGTCTGTCTCTCTTTTATAAGAAGCAGCCTAAGTTTTATTAAGTATTTTAGCTGTGGTGTATTTAAAGCCCACCAAATATCCCCAGATAAAACCCGCCTTCACACAACCGCCCTGTAGTTTAATGACCGGGAAATCGCTGTCAATCATCCTTATCCTCTCATCTGATAGGCTGAGAGTGACAAATGGTGGCGCGTTAAAATCCCATTCTAAAATGCTGATTGGTCCGAGCAACCCAATATGCCCCGCCCCAAGCGGATTGTTTGGAATGGTCAGATGGACCGATGGAGACACAGGATGGCAATCCGGACCGCTGAAAGCCTGGACATGTGAGCGAATATAATTTTCAACAAAATTCACTTTTGGTAAGCATCAAACATTAACTTATTGTCGATAATGTAGTTATTATTGTCATATTACACTTGTTATAGTTACTGTTTGTCGCGATTTATATAATAAATGAAACATGAGGTTTGGGTTTCTCTAGTGAGGAGTTTATTTTGATTCTTGTTTAATGGCGAGATTGTGTTGGTGATATAATTGTTGATGTTTTATTATTACTAATAATGTTATTGTTGTTACAATAACACGCGTTGCGTGCCTTATAATAGAATATGTCCTCCTAAGAATTGGTAATAAATAAAAAAAAGTTTCTATATTTTTAATAAGATCAACCGTTAAGACTGAAAGCGCTCGTAGTAAACTGTTATCAAAGAACAAATTACATAACAAAATTCCGCAACTTTACATTTTTAAGTGTTTAATAATTAACAAACACTCGAACTTAATAAATTTAACCCGAAAGTGTTCAAATATTATATACATGTAGTGTTTTTAAGATAAATCAGAGCAACTGGATCGTGACATTCACAAGCCTTCATCGTGTGACGTGATCCCTACTGAAATATTAATGTAGTCGTACGCGCAAAGATGCGCTTTACTTCAGTTATGAATAGCTAATGCATTGCCATCCCGTCTTTTCTGCGTTTCAAACAGCGTTTGGAGAGTGAATGCGTGTCTCCCTCGTTAGTTTGGACAGGATGTGGCCTCCTGTGGTCACGGGATGGGTCTGATGGACTTCAAAGCCTGTCAGCAGCACTGATGGGGCTGTAAACAGCTGTGAAGCATCCTATTTATTTGTATGTTTACATGTTATTCCAAGTGTCTGCTTTTGGTTATACACTCTATTAGCGTTATATAATGATGGTAGGTTGTATTTTGTCTGTCTCAAGTGCTCTTTATATGTGTGGTTTTGCAGTAGGCACAGACTTATGGAAAAAGAAGGCCGCTGAAAAGGAGAGAGAGGCAGGAGTGCTTCTTTTATTTGAAGAGGAGAGAGGGGTGGGGTTGGCGGGGGTAACGGGATGGGGGAGGGAACCGAACATGCATGGGAGAGCTCCTCTGTTGCCGTGTGAACGGAGGCCTATTGTCCCGGGAACCTTTCAGAGTGGCTTCCCTGAGGTCCCCTGCCACTCGCCCTCCCCCATCATCTCGTACTTTTTTCCCCTCATTCACTTCTTTCTGGATGGCTTTCTGTTCTTCCCAACCGAAACAGTTCACTTTCTCATCTAACTATCTCACAAACTGCTTTTCATGCCACTCAGACTCACATTCCCGTCTCTTTGTCTCCTCTGTGTCTCTCTGGCCCCCCTCCCGGAGCGGTCTTAATTCAATGCTCTATGTAATTAGTGTGGGTTGTGTCCATACTGCCGCGCGCTGCAGAATTACAATGCCGTAGAGAGATGGTACGCTTAATGAACACATTACAACACTCACAGACATGTACCTCATTAGACTAGAACAACAGCAGTGTTTGAGTGCATGTGTGAGGCCTGATGGCATATTTGCAGTGATGTCCGGGTGTCGTTGCATGAGGCGGTTTGTTTATTGTTTTCACTTTTAAATGGGAAGTACAAATAACAATGGATTTTGTGGTCACTTGCATGAAGTTACCATGGTAAAAGGCAACAAAACGTAAGTTGTTATGCATGTGTTACACATGAATTGTTCTGGTTTAGTTTCTGAGCGTGTTATGTGCACATCCACATGAAGAATTTAAAGGTAAATTCACCTAAAAATGAAAATTCTGTCATTAATTATTCACGCTCATGACGTTCCAAACCCGTGAGACCTTCGTTCATCTTCAGAACGCAAATTAAGATATTATTGATGAAATCTGAGAGGCTTCTGACCCTGCATAGACAGCATTGCAACTAACACATTCAAGGTTCAGAAAGGTAGTAAGGACATTGTTAAAATAGTCCATGTGTCATCAGTGGTTCAACCTTAATTTTACAAAACTATGAGAATTTATTTGATCCAAAGTACAGCAAAAACAGTAAAATTTTGAAATGTTTTTACTATTTAAAATAACTTCTATTTGAATATATTTTAAAATGTAATTTATTCATGTGATCAAAGCTAACTTTTCAGCAACATTACTCCAGTCTTCAGTGTCACATGATCCTTCAGAAATTATTCTAATATTCTGATGATTTTATTATTATTCTTATTATTTCTATCAATATTTAAAACAGATTCTTTGATGAATAAAAAGATCTAACGAGCTGAATTTATCTGAAATAAAAATGATACACTATAACATTCAAAGGTTTGGAGCTCTTGTTTATTTTGAGAGAGGGAGAAGTTATAGAAATGTATACTTTTATTTAGCAAGGATGCTTTAAATTGATCAAAAGTGATGATAATGTTACAAAAGATTTCTATTTCAGATAAATGCTGTTCTTCTGAACTTTCTATGCATCAAAAAAACCTGAAAAAATATACTCAGCTGTTTTCAATATAATAATAATAAATGATTTTTGAGCAGCAAATCAGAAAATGTGACCCTGCATCACAAAACCTCATAAGGGTCCATTTTTTTTACATTTTTAAAAATGAGATTTATGCACCATCTGAAAGCTGAAATAAATAAGCTTTCAGTTGATATATGGTTTGTTAAGATAGGACAATGTTTGGCTAAGATGCAACTATTTGAAAATCTAAAAAACTGAGGGTGCAAAAAAATCGAAATATTGAGAAAATCACCTTTAAATTTGTCCAAATGAAGTTCTTAGCAATGCATATTACTAATCAAAAATTACGTTTTGATATATTTACAGTAGAAAATTTACAAAATATCTTTATGGAACATGATCTTTACTTAAAATCCTAATGATTTTTGGCATAACCTATATAATGTATTTTTGGCTATTGCTGCAAATATACCCGTGCTACTTAAGACTGGTTTTGTGGTCCAGGGTCACATATTAGAATGACTTTTGAAGGATCATGTGACTGGAGTAATGATGCTAAAAATTCAGCTTTGAAATCACAGGAATAAATTACATTTTAAAATATTCAAATAGGAAACAATTATTTCAAACAGTAAATATATTTCAAAATTGTACTGTTTTTGCTGTATTTTGGATCAAATAAATACAGGCTTGGTGAGCAGAAGAGACTTCTTTCAAAAACATTCAAAATCTTACTGTTTTAACTTTTGACTGGTAGTGTATATAAACCACGTTTGATGAAATCCCACAGAGTTTTCCTACAAAAGCAGCGTAGTAAAGGTGAAAAGGTCAGCGGATTCCATGTGGGCTTGTTTTCAGGGAGTAGTCACAAGTAGCATTCATAGTTATGTTTAGATTATACAAGCGGGATATGAGAGGAAACAAGCGGTTACATAGCAGCTATTTAAGTGTTGTGATTGTGTGCGAGTGAAACTTGCTTCACACCCCTACTGCATCATTGTTCTGGCTGTTTGGGACGACAGGAAGTTAGAGATGTGACACAGAGAGGAACAGGAAGCGGAGAGCTGGGTGTGGAGCTGGAAAACAGGAAGCAGGGAAACAGGCAGATAAGATGACCTCTGAGATGCTGTCCCACCATCTCTTTGTTCTTGTCCCTAATCTTTGACTTTCACCCCCCCTTAGCCAATCACACAGCAGATGGCCTCTCAGCTGGCCAATCACTGTGGGGGTTATTCTTTCACAGATGGGAGCGTTCTGTCATGGCGTCCAGTTGAACCAGATGACATGGCTTAGTTAGGCTACTTATGTGAGGGAGGAGGAACTTTACATGTGGAAATTTATTTTGTGTCATACTTATACATTAAGTAGCAAGCTGTCTTAAAACATGTGCGTAAAATATAATATGGAATTAAAGTATGAAGTGATATTATGCCATATGGTTTTGAAACCCAAGCAATATTTTATTAGTATTTTATCAATATTTTATCAAAGACTATATAGATATAAACAGCTACACAAAAGACAATTTTTACATTACTTTGCTACCTTCTTATTCAGGAAGTCAAATTATTATTATTTTTTGTTATGGTTCTGTTTTTGCAATTTTGTAGCCGTTTTTGATTTAATACACTACCAGTCAAAAGATTTCGAACAGTAAGATTTTTATTGTTTTTTTAAGAACCTGCATTTATTTGATCCAAAGTACAGTAAAAACAGTAAAATTTTGAAATATTTTTACTATTTAAAATATCCATTTTCTATTTGAATATATTTTTAAATGTAATTTATTTCTGTGATCAAAGCTACGTTTTCAGCATCATTACTGTAGCCTTTAGTGTCACATGAACCTTTAGAAATCATTCTAATATGCTGATTTGCTGTTCAAGAAACATTTATTATTATTATCAATGTTTAAAACAGTTTATTATTTTTTTTTCTGAAATTACTTTTTGTAACATTATACAACGTACAATTTTTAAAAAAATTGATCAAAAATGATGATAAAGATGTTTATAATGTTACAAAAGATTTCTATTTCAGATAAATGCAGTTCGAACTTTCTATTCATCAAAGAAACCTGAAAAAATTCTACTGTTTTCAACACTAACAATAATAACAATAATAAAAAATGTTTTTTTGAGCAGCAAATCAGCATATTAGAATGATTTCTGAAGGATCATATGACACAGAAGACTGGAGTAATGATGCTAAAAATTCAGCTTTGAAATCACAGGAATAAATTACATTTTATAATATATTCAAATAGAAAATAGTGAAACAAAGAAAATCATATTTTATTTAGATTAAAAAAAATTGTGTTTCTAAATAGTAATAATTACCAAGGCTGCATTTATTCGATCAAAAAAAAACCCAGTAATACTGTGGAATATTACTACAATTTCAAATGGCTGTTTTATATTTTAACATGTAATTTATTCCTCTGATGGCAAAGCTGATTTCAGCAGTCATTACTCCAATTAATACAAAAAAATGTATTAATTTTTATAAACTCTTAGAGACCCTAAACATTTGAACTGTAGTGTGTATAATTCTGAAATTATATTTTTTGGCTCAAAAGCATTCAGTATAATATTAAAAATAATGTTTTTATTTTAACACAAGATTATGTAACCATATAATCAATTAAAATAATGTTTTATTATAGATTTAGTATTTGCAATAAAATATAGGCAAAAATGAATAATACTGATGTGTTTTGTCTAGTGCGATTAATCACATCCAAAATAAGTTTTTGTTTACATGTGTGTGTGCTGTATATATTTATTATGTGTATATAAATACACACACATGCATGTATATATTTAAGAGAAATTTTATATTTATGCATTAAAAATATTTATATGAATATAAATATATACAAAAATGTTCAAAATATATACTGTATGTGTGTGTATTTATATATGTACTTATAAATAATATATATACACCGTATACACACATATTATGTAAACAAAAACTTTTATTTTGGATGTGATTAATATTGCACTAGACAAAACATCACTTTTGTCACACGTAATATACCTTGAATTCAGCAGACTAATGATTGGAAGTGAGAATGTCATCAGTTTCTTTAAGCAAATGATCAGTTTGCATCTTTTGTTGTCCTTTGATCTACAGCTGGGCAGTTGGGATGATGAACAGGATTACTTTGCCGGTATCTTCTGTTCTTAATGCTTCGTAATCCTTCCACACTAGGCTGCTTGTGAAGAGTTATAGTCTGTGTTTCTGTTTGTGCTGGAATGGATTGAGCTTCATCTGTGCTGAACGTTAGGAGTGTGATTTCGGGAGTCAAAGGTCAGCGAGGGTTTTGACCAGTGTAAGAGGGTTAACCAAAATCCGAGTAACTCAATTCCCTTTTCTTGATCTCCAGCTGTCCCAGTTTCATTGGAACACTCATTCTCTCTCAGCGAGTGGGTGTCTGTTATATAATACAAGCTTCATCCAAAAACAGTTGAGAACGGAGTAAACATGATGGATGGACCTTGCCTTCACGCTTCAGCTGTATTCTGTGCGCATGTGTGTGTTTTTAAATACAGTGTTTGTGTTTTGTCTGGGCAGGTAGAGTGAGCTGTGGCTGTATAAGGGGCAGCAGTCATGCCGCTGGTGAAGAGAAACATTGAGCCCAGGCACCTGTGCCGCGGGGTGCTACCGGAGGGCATCGGCAGCGAGCTGGAGTGTGTTATGAACAACACACTCTCTGCCATCATACGCCAACTCAGCAGTCTCAGTAAGTTACTCAGTCCCTTTCTTTCTTTAACACACACATGTTTACTAATTATGGACTTGGCTTTAGCTTCTGTTGTTGTTGAATGAAGCTAATTGCCATTACTGAAGACAATCCCTAACCCAAAAATAAACAATAAGCTGCTAGAGCTTGTGTGTTATAGTGGGTTTAGTTTAAATACACACATTTATGTATATATTAAAAAAATATGTTATGTTTATATATTAAATATATGTATGTATAATACATACAATATATACAATAAATACTTGTAAATATTTTCAAAATATATACTGTATATATACGTATTTACATATACATGATATGATCAGTATAATAAATAAATAAATATATATATATATATATATATATATATATATACACTACCGTTCACAAGTTTGGGGTCAGTACATTTTTATTGTTATTATTATTATTATTTTTTATTTATTTATTTATTTTTTTTTAAGAAATTAATACTTTTATTCACCAAGGATGTATTAAGTTAATAATTAAAAGTTTATTAAAAGTTAATAATAAATAATTTA
>JAHKKF010522930.1:7321-29203 GCA_019740295.1 Labeo calbasu
TAAACACTAGATGTCGCTGTTGTTCTAGCCTAGGTTTACCTCTCAAACGGCCTCAAAGTTTTGGAGCTGATTATGGGAACAAATGTCCTTTTAATAATTTAAGTAATATAACAACTTTGAAAGCATATTCAAATAAATATAAGGCTTTCAGTGAGTCATGAAGCTCACATGTGAAAAGATGAGAGGCTTCCAGGCCTACCTAGTTTTTAACACTCTTTGCCAAAACATGCATCCTTATTAGGATTACCTTTAAGGAGAAAAACAGAAATATATACGTCGTCATCATGATGGGCTCAAACATTGGCTCTTTTCTCTGCGCAGAGACATTGTTGACATAGTTTTATTGTAATGGAGTTTAGCAGGCGCCACTGTGCTTCTTCAGCATCTAATAATTAATCTATAAAGTGTTCATAAATCCACATGAGGAGCGATGTTTACTCGACTCTGGCTAATATGAAGATGCAGAGTTTCAAAATGACAGACACATATGAATCAATCAGGCCTTAAAACTCCTTAAGCTTTATTGTTTCATGTCCCCCAAAGACCCAAATAAACCCCGAGCGTCATTTGTGCTGGATTTATGCATCACTGCGTCTTTGTGAGAAAATGTTGGATGCAGATTTCCCAAGGGATTCTGGAATGGTCTGAATTTAGTGTACTGATCGAATGGGCAGACGTGCCTGTTGAAACTGGCAAGGTGCCGAGTTCTGCTTATATTTTCTCCACGTATGATTTCCTCAGGGGCCAATTTGTCTCATAGGGCAAAGGACAAGCTTGAAATTCACCTAGGAATGATGCGACTGACCAAGTTTGTTTTTCTGGTCGTCAAGGTATTGCTCTAAAGCTTGCAGAGGTCAGAAATCGATCTGATTCAAATGTATTTTGTGTGAAAATTGTGTGATTATGGCCTGCATGATCAGTGACATTAATGTACTACAATTAGTGATCTATTAGAAATAGGGCAGAATCTTTGATTCCTTTTTTGGTTTGTTTTCAGATTTTAAAAATTCCAAAAATTTAATTTCTCCTTAAATTTGATTTATTACCAGATTTTTTTTAATCAGAACGGATTTTTTTTTAATAATAATAATATATTTTAATACATTTTTGAATCAGAACTGATTTAAAAAAATATGCAGTTTAATAAAAAATAAACAATATATTTTAATAAATAATATAATAAAAAAATAAAAATAAGTTGTTAATAATGTACTATTTAAAATAATAAATAAAAAAATATGATATTGCCAATGTGTGCACATAAAACATGATGATATAATGTGACTTCTGTTTTCCCACCTATTTGAAGTTCCTGTGGAAAACCCCATTCCTGTCCCACCCAGTGACCCAGTAATGACTTTATTCAAAAGTGGAGATACTTCCGTTTTGTTAATTAATTGGCCGAGTGATGGCCACAGTAATCCCTCAATCCAGTGTCGGTTCAGACATGGGTTATTCATCCGTCCCGTCACACGGGAGCGGGGGCTACATGCGTGAATCCCACACTGACGTCCTCTTCCGCTCTGCTCCTGCACAACTGCGCCATAATCTACATGTTATAATCCATGCATGCATGATGGGGCGTAATCATACTTCCTCTGCGTTTCCGGGCAGGATTACTCTGTGAGGAAGTGGAGGCTTACACAATTCGTGTGTGTGTATGTGTGTGTGCTGTACGGGTGAAAGTTTCATATTAAATATGCGCAGGAGAGTTCAAAGAGCCAATAAAATGCATTGACAAGCAATGTTTTTTTCCATCTGAAATTGTTTGTAAAGGATCATATGAAAAGCCATGTCACTTGTATTATATTATTATTATATTATATTATATTTGTATTAAAGGCGATAGTCATAAAATGTTATTATTCGGCTGCACTTTCAAAAATTATTTTTCAAAGCTGTAAATTAAACTACGATTGTTGGAGTATGTTTTAGAAGAAAACAGGCCTACTATTTCAGTCTTTTTACTTTAAAATTTAATGTTTAATTCGTAGGTAATGTGTTACCTATGGAAGCCTGTTTCCTGCCACAAAATATGCATGCAATTTTAACTTTATATCTCACAATTTTGACTTTTTTCTCAGAATTGAGCGAAATAAAAGCTTAGAATTCTGATTATATCTCACAATTATGAATTTTTTTCTTGGAATTGAGTTAATATCTTGCAATTTCTATCACACAATTCCGAATTTTCTTCTCAAAATTATGTGTTTATGTCTTGCAATTAGGAGTTTATATCCTGTAATTCTGAATTTTATATCTTGCAATTCTGAAAAAAAGTCAGAATTTTGAATTTATATTTTGCAATTCTACGTTTAAATCTCTTAAAAAACTTTTATCTCTGAATTTCCCAGAATTTTGGTTAACTTTCATGAGTTCATGCAGTTTTTTTAGAGCTGACAGAAGACTTTTCTCTGGTCTGTGTGTTGATCGGTCAGCGCTGTTGGTCTGCTGTTCTCACTTTCACTCACTCAATTTCTCCTTCATTAACTTTCTCTTTGTATAACAGAAGTTACGTGTCATTCAGCGACGCAAACACAATCATAACATGTCAATGTAAAGAGCAGACAAGTGCAGACAGGGCTGTTCTCTGGGGTAATAATAACTATAATCAAGCAGACGTGCCCACTCACTGACTCATCTACAGGAAAGGTCATATACACATTAAGTGCTTCACCCATGCATTCAGCAAATGGAAATTTAATAGTCTGATAAAAATCAATTATTAAAAGGTCACTTGGTTTGTGACCCTCAAAGTGATTTTTCTTTTTTCTGCGGCTAAAATAGTTCTTGCGAATGCACAAGTACACATACATGCTTTGCCTGTTCGTCCCCACGGGCTCATAAACGGAGCATGGGAACTAATGCAGACTATGTATTTGAGTAATGGTTTCATTGTAAATTTTGTCCTGTGTGCTTAACGACACAAAGCACGTAAAATCATAAGCTCATAAAGGAGGTTCCAGCCCTCCTCGTGGAAACAATGCCCTGCTCTTAAAATGGGTGCAACGACACACAGTTGAAACAGACGTGGATAGGACGCCAGACATAAACACAGACAAATAAGACTAATATTGGAATTAATCAGCCACTTCCTACCAGTGAAAGTGTATATTTGGGTGGGTGGGTCTCATTTTGTGCCAATACCTGCAATTTAGCACTAGTATGTAGCTCCTGCGATAGAAATACACATATAGATTTTGCCGTTGCTCGTTTTCTGTAAAACTGGTGTGAAAGAATTTTGTTATTGCCAGCAGTAAAAGAAGCATTTTGTATAGGAGACTAATAAAAGCAGGGTATGGGAACCAGGATACAAATCACATGCAAACAAGAAATGTATTGATCTGTTGTCAGAATAATTAACTATAAAAATGAGCACAACCATTTATAATAAAAAATAATTGCATAATTCACAGTATTTGCTTGATTTAACCCTATTTTAAAATAAAATAAAATTTAATGATACATCACAATAATGATAAATTAAAAGATCTATGAATAAATGTGTGTGTGTGTGTGTGTGTGTATATATAATTATGTATATTTATTATTTAATTATTTATAACTAAATATTTAATGGTTTATAATTCAATACATTTATATTTAATTATTTATTTATCAATTATAATTTATTAAGAATGTATTTATTTAAAATATATTTACATTTATATTACATATTAAAACATATATAGTATATATTTATATAAATATGGTTTTATATTTCATTATATTTAGATTTAAATTGTCCTTGTCAAAGTCTGTTTTAGCTCTGTGAAGAGAGAAAAAAACAGTAATTTGTAATATTACATAAAATATTGTTTTTTTCATGAATCACAACAATATGAGTAAATAATGTGTACGCAGTACTATGCCTAAAAAAGCAGCAAATAAATGACACTAAAATGAACAAATGTTGAATTAAAAATATTTAAATTAGTATTGATTAAATTGAATATTGATAAATATATATGTATAAATAAATGAAATCACAATACACACAAATAAAAAATAAATATATATTTCATGTTTATTAAAAGGTGAGCATTACTTAAAATTGTATAAGGTACTTGTTTTGCATTTAGCTGAGCAAAAAAGATTGCGAATCCCTGCTCTAGGCAAAATACTGACATGATTAAGTATGTTTTGGGCCACAAAGAGCAAAGCCAAAAGCAATATCCCACAACTGTTGTAAACACAGTAAAACATGCTGCCAACCAAACACATGACAGCTTCCTTCATATAAATATCCTCTCTCTGCCCCAAAAAATGGATTAAAAGAGGGAAAATTAAACACTTCACCCACAAGACCAACAAAACCTCTCTTCATTTCCACAGTGGACATACATTTATAAATAATTTCCACTTTCTAGTTCCTACATCTCACAGAAGCCGCCCGAACTGCACAGAGTGAGCTGTCAAAAGTCGGACAATTTAAGAGGACAATTCCCACTCTCCCTCTGCTTTTAGTAAGGCAGAACTGGGGGAAAAAATGAAGAAAGCAGTTCACTGATGGGATGAGGACGCCACACAGACCCCTGAGACGTTACTGAGTGACACTGAAAGACAGTCGAGCCAGAGGAATCTTGGCATTGAGACTTAATGCTCCTGCTGTTAGTTGACCAGTGACATCTCTATACATAGACCAAGTATTCTTGGTTTTTGAGTAGCTGTGTACCTTCTTCTTAGTGCTTAATGACAGGTAGAAGTCATTCAATTGCTCAAGGGATAGTTTGGCCAAAAATGAACATTTGCTGTTAATTTACCTGGACCACAAAAGCAGTCATAGGGCTCAATTTTTTGAAACTGAGATTTATACATCTTCTGAAAGCTGGCTAAAAAGCTTTCCATTGATGTTTGCTTTGTTAGGATGGTACAACATTTGGCCGAGGTACAACTATTTAAAAATCTGGAATCTAAGGGTACAAAAAAATCTAAATATTGAGAAAATCCTTTAAAGTTGTCCAAATGAAGTTATTAGCAATGCATATTACTCATTAAGTTTTGATATATTTACAGTAGGAAATTTACAAAATATCGTCATGGAACATGATCTTGGCTATTTGAGTATTTTTGGCTATTGCTACAAACATACCCGTGCGACTTACGATTGGTTTTGTGATCTAGGGTCACATATAGGCAACACAAAATGAATACCCATGACTCCTGATGATATATTGAGGTCTTATGAAGAGAAACAATTGATCTGTGCAAGAAACTTAAAATTATTTTAAATATTATTACTTGTAATCCACAGCATCAGACAAATATGATTCCTTTTCACAAACTGGTTCTTTCGCACAGTTTGATTCAATGACCTGGTTCAATTCACTAGTTTGTTTACATAATCATGCAATAATGTAACGTGTAAGCAATTATATTATTAAAGCACCCAATTAATGATGTGAAACTGATTTTAAAGCATATTAAGGTAAATGCTAGTCTAAAGCAGCTGAACCGGTTCACAAGAATGATTCATTCGTGGATCAGACATCAGGTAATAATATTGTAAATAATGTTCAGTTTCTTGCGTAGACCAACTGTTTCGCTTCATAAGACCTCAATATATCGTCAGGAGGCGCAGGCATTCATTTTGTGTTGGTTGCATGTTTTTTTGACTCTCGAAGTGACGGTAGCCACTGACTTGCATTTCATGAATCACCAAGGACCACGGTTTCAGCTAAAAATCTTCTTTATTGTTCTACTGAAGGAAAAAAAAAAGACCTACATCTTGCATGGCCTGAGGGTGAGTAAATGAACAGCAAATTTTCATTTTTGGATGAACTATTCCTTTAACCTGCGCCATGTTCTTTTCAAACATTTCTGTATGATGACCGCAGGGCAAAAATAAACTGCCTCCCAAATTCCTGTTCTGATGCACAGTTACACAACAAGCCTGTTTTCAAATACTTTCTGTTGCCAGGATATCACAACGTCACATTCGCATCCATCTTTGTAGCTCTCAGCTTTCACCTTTAGATGTCCTCAGAGGAAACCAAAAACACCAGGTAACCACGTCGCCTCTAAAAAGAAGAAAGCAACCGAGGGAAAATACATCCCGATATCTCCACACACACACACACACATAGAAGAACAAGCGTGAGGGTGAACAATGACGTCCGTTCTTCGGGTTCCTGCTCTTCGGTCGGTCAGGTACACATCAGTGACCCGCTCATTGAGCTGCTCTGAGAATCTTCCATAATCAAATGCAAATAATGTAAGTAATACGGAGCAGAACTGCTGGAGTGAGTTTCCACCAGCCTTTATTCAGACTCACGGATGTGGAGGTGGACAAATGCTCAATGGCTGCGTTTTAATGGCGATAAAATGAGGGTAAATTAAAGTAGGATATGGGAACCAGGATACAAATTGCACAAGGAAATTAGAAAGTAATTGATTTTTTGTATGAAAAATGTATTTGATATTATAACGATCAATATAGAGAATCAGCACAACAGCACAGAGACAAATCTGTAAAAAACTATTTTTGTACTGATATTGATCATTTATCTAATATAATACATGCATGAATATGTGAAAAAAAACATACATTTCCTGCTATTTTCTTGCACAAATGGCACCCCTGTTTCCTGAGAATGACATATTATGATGGCCAATCAAGTAAAATCACTGGAAGTCATGATGTAATTTGGAGACTTAAGTTGTCGTGACGCACTGAGCCCATGGCAAATGGGCTAATGCAGTAAATACTAATATGTAATATTACCACCTGATAAGCTGGATTACAGACAAATAGTGAAATGCAGAAATAAAACCTGGGGATTTGAATTAACAGGCTTTCAGAGGCCTTGTTAGTCCCACACACAATATTGAAGGGTATTTCGCATAATTGAATCATGGGATACAAGCTACAACCCAGTAATCCAGATAAAGCATAGGACTGCACACTTAGATGCACAGGATGGCAAAAAGTGCATGAAGGTAAATGAGGTCAATATGCAAAATGGATCATGCAATATAGGCTTTCAGTTTTGTTTTTTTGAACTCTTGAATACAATGCCATGCCTGTTTCCAACTTCCTAAGAATTTGTACAGTGATCCTTTAGGCTAAATTACCTTGCACTACAATTTCAGTATTGACAGCTGGAACAGAAGAGCGAACATACTGCTAAAGCACAAATATGCTCACGCATTCACACATGCACATACATGCAGTTTGGAAAAACTCTAAATTACATGCTGCAGCCAAAAGTGTCTAATGTATGAAATCACCTGTAGATAAAAGACCTGAGCCTTCATCTGAAGGGTTACGGGGGTCTCCAGGAGTTCTAATGTGGGGCGTGAAAAACCAGTGGGCAAGCGTTTTTGTGGAATAGATGAAAACTCAAAATCTGAGAATAATATTTACATCTTTTTGTAAATATTGTTTGTATTATTTGGTCTATAAATACTTTTGAAAGAAAAAAAAGAGGTGCATGGTCCAAGAATTATATCAAATCAATTTAAACCTGTAAATTAATCCTGACATTTAATTTTGCAATATGCTCAAAGCTGTTTAGTTATGAGATGAGTACTGAAGATATTCCTACATGTGTCAGTCATAAACTGCAAGAGCGCCAAATTAAACATTCAGTGGATTCCTGTGAAATAAGTTGGCAATTCAGTGCATTTTAATGTAAACATTCTTTATGCATACATATCATGCAATTTATGCATATTTATGCTTGTATATTAATACAATAATATAAATATGCTTTATGCATACAAGATGCATATTAGGTAGGCATTCATTTAAGTATGCGTTATGTTTGCAATAATGTTTGTCTTCAACTTTTTTGTTAAATATATATATATGCATATTTATATGTTCAGTTTCAGTATTCCCTGCACAATAACCAAAAACGAATGGCAAGAGAACATCTGAAAGTTCAAGAACAAATGCGAAAAGTAATGCAGGCCTTCTAGACAGTACAGTGTCTTACTGACAACAGGTTAAATGGGAGTCAGTGAATTAATCACTGGAATCACAGTAAACTGAATTACGTCAGGCTGTGACAAAGTGGCACACTGCTGTAACCGATATTGCTGTTACTGTTTGAGGAGCCGTTTAGACGAGACTATAAAAACTCATGGGACAGATCTGAAAACCTCTTGCTATGCATCAGGCTGTTTATCCTCACATTTTTCTGTCGTCATTCACTGGAAGGAATGCAGTGCATTTACAGCCTACAGCACATTTACTGTGCATCAGTGCAATGTCTTAAAATCATCTCAGAAGTTACATAAGGTAAAGCTACTAAAATATAAGAAGAAGTTTAAAGGAATAGTTCACACAAAAATAAAGATTAACTAATGATATACTAGGTTTAAAGTTAAAATTCATTAATGATGAATTTGTTTCTTACAAACTTGCAGCTGTAACAAGATGTTAATTGGTGGACTGGAGTGGTGTGGATTACTTATGGATTATTGTGATGCTATAATCAGCTGTTTAGACTCTAATTCTGATGGCACCCATTCACTGCAGAGGATCCGTTGGTGAACAAGTGATGTAATGCTACATTTCTCCAAATGTGATGAAGAGACAAACTCATACATCTTGGATGGGCCAAGGGTGAGTAGTTTTTAAACTTAATGCAAGACTAGCATAACATCACCTATTAAATCTTAGTAACAAAATAAATTAACATAAATAAACATTTTTTAGGCTGATCTAAGGACATCCCATTGTAATTTACTGTGGTATTACAGTAGAAACAATACTAGTATAGAATTTAGGTGTTACTATGGCATATATGGAATGGAAGTCAGTATGTTTGTTGAAGGAATTACGAAACCTAGACATCAACATCACCAACAAAAACAACAGCGCACCCTAAATTTATCACTGTGAACATACTGTCAAACAACAAAAATGTTATGGGAGGGAGGGATTCTTGCCTACAGTCACTCAGAATGAGGTTGAACCTTACAGAACCAGGAACACACACAAGAACAGATGCCAAACGTGTTTGGCACGGGCCAGTCAAGTCTGTAGAGGAGTTTATGCTTGCATTTGTGTGTTGAGTTGGTTCAAATGGAAGCCACTCAAGAAAAACATTCACACCTTGTTATTCGGTGGCATCTTCTGCAGTCAGTCCACATTTGAAGTGACATATACGCTAATAAATCAAGAACCTTTAACACCCTATTGAAAACATTTATTGCATAAAAAGTTCTTTATACAGTCACACTAAGAAAAAATGGTTATTCACTGAAAGGTTCTTTGAGTAACCACAAATGGTTTTTATATGGTGTAAAACTCAATTTCATTCTTAAGAACAAAGGTTTATCTTTATTTGCATTAATGGTTCCATGAAGAACAGCTATAGAACCTTTTTAACATCTATAGAATATTTTCATTTCACAAAAGTTCTTTATTGTGAAAAAATGTTTAATTTGAAATTTTGGAACCTTTATTTTTAAGACACCTAACATTAATACATCTAGGAAATGTTATCTTATGCATGATCTCAATTAGAGAATGACTAACCTCTAAGCATATCTTTAAAAACTAAGACCTAGTAACTCATCCTCATTTACCCACTTTACAACTGCCAACCATCTTTTGTCATTAAATCCAGAAAAGCATATGGATTAGGCTTCCTTTGTGTCTCCTAAAAGGACCTTTAATGATAATTAAAGAGGACAAAGACAAAGATGATGACGCAGTTTACCATACGTCACATGCTGATAATATCAGAGTCAGCTATAACCTCGGATTCAGCCCATTGATCCTGGTGTTGCTACCGTCACTCAAGGTCTTCCTATCACCCTTATCGCCATCCGCTGGATTATCAGACATCTGTGGGCAAAAAGGGCACCCTGAACATAAAAAATGACTCAATGGACAGGGTGAATCTGCACAAGAAATGACTTTAAAAAAACATGGTGATTTGTGGTTTTGAAAATGTCTATTCTTGTTGGCAGTGGTATACAAATATATGGTATATTCAGCCTCGCTGGCTGCCAATTTACATTCCTTAACCCTTGGGTGTTGAAATCAGCTTTCAGTTCAAGATCCAACATAAACATTTACCTGTGTGGTAACTGCCTGTGAATGAAACGCAAGGTAAGCTTCATGAAGTGCCACTTGAAACAGACAAATCTCCCTCTTCACTTTTCTTTAAGGTTAAAGAGGACATGAAGATGAAGAAAAATGTAATTCCTCATTTATATTATATTTATAAGCCTACTATACTGTAAAAAAAAAAAAAAATCAGAAACAATTCATATTTTAACTTGCAAAGTAAATAGATTCAGCATGAAGCTGCTTTTGATGCAACAGTCAGAGGTATGATATTTCTAAACAAAACAATGATAATAGATGGAAGGGAAAAATTCAGCAGCTGGAGCCACTTGAGAAACAGGATGACGGTCAAATGAATGTTTTAATGTTTTATAATCTTTTTTCAGTGCTCGTGTAGTTGTTATAAGTTTCAAGCTAGAACAAGTTTAAAACAAACTCGCAACTTGTAAAGCGTGATTTGGCAGTGGCTGCTTGTTGCAAACCCAACATACAGTAGCTGTTGTGGTAGGCCCATTAAATGTCTTTGCCCTGGCAATATCCAATTAATGACAAGTTAAAGCTCACAGACAGTTCAGTTTCCACACTGTTTCGTGGAGTCTGCACCTGTCACAATCTATAATTATCTGTGTTCAAGTTTCCACACTTGGCTTTGTAGCCAAATGCAACGACAGCCACTCCTGCGTAGATGAGCAGCCGCACGTGCAGGCCAAAGCTACTGTGCATGTGCTAAAACATATGTGATTTCATTATTCCTCTTTTTAGCATGCATAATTAGTATGCATACTTGACCACATTGTGCACACCTGCCTAATCAGTCAACTTGGTATTATAGTCACTCCCAGTCTAATGTGGGCACATGGTGAACCATCCAAACACCTGAGGGCAAAAAGACATGAAATGCAATCCTGATGCATGCCGAACGTGGCTATGATGAAGTGAATCATAAGAACTCCAACTGTGAACTGAGGCGAAACTAAAGACGACCCTATATGGCAGTTTGGAAAGCTTCAGAAACGTTCTGACCACAGACTGGACTAAGAGAAGCTTTGATCCTCGGATTACGTTTCGCGGAATTGCTCTTGCCTGTCAAGTCCAGGTAAAGACCCACTTGCCCACCATGAAGTATATATGACACCAACCCATACACACCTCGCCTGCTTAAAACTGACAACAAGCATTTATTTAACAAACAACATTTATTTAACAGAAGATGCTTTGGAAATTTACTTGCATGCTCTTCCTTATGCTCACCGCGTGTTCAACAGCCTGACACTGATTTAGAAAAGCATCAGGAACTACTGTATTATCAGAGTGACATGTACCTTAAAGGGAAAATTCTAGACGTGGTGTGACGGTTGATTAGTGCTTAAGGTAAGAGTATCTTTGTGCTAAGACTCCCTGTCGCTTTAGCATGTGCTAGCGAGTGAGCTGAACCCTTCTGAACCCATGGTTCAGTGTTGCATAAAACAACGTTTCTGGTGACTTTTAATAACATTGCTACCAAGGTGACCATATCGTCCACACGCTGATTAAATTGCTCTAGGACAGGAAGCAAGAGAATAATATTTCAACATTTCCAACATGCAATGAAAACCACCTGAAGTCTGTATTTAGTGAGTGCTAAACACAGCTGACATTACTGTACTCATATTAATAGCTAAGAGCAAAATCAGACTAAATATTTCAAAAACAAACACGCAAGGAGTTGGGAATGTGCAGGGCTTTCTGTGGTGTTCTGCCAGTGCAGATTCCTGGTTATACCTGTAGGCCCAATGCAAATCATGTGAAGCATACACACCCAAAACCATCTAATAAAGGTGCACAATTCAAAATATATATTGATCTGCAAAGGCAAAACATGTTATGACTGTAAGTTCTTTTAAATAAACAAAACTGAATTACGTTTGATACCATTAATAGTTCTAAAGTATACGTTCCTCTACGCACCATTCTATAAAACTCTGCAATACGCATTTAGTGGTGACACAACTCTGCTACCTAAGTCACAGCATGGCCAGTGTCGTCTGATTCGTCTTTAAGCAACAGCTGTTTTGTCCCTAAGTTCAACAAATTGGTTAACTGAATTATTCAATGACTCACAATGGCTGCATTCTAATATGCAACTTTTCCAAATAACATGGTTTGCAAAAAACAGTACAGAAACAGAAATGTTCATAAAACATTAGCAAAAACACTTTGTAAGTGTGCATCCAATGGACACTATCCCATGAATCCACAGTAGAGAATTTGTGAATGGCAGTAAAACAACACAACAACATGACTAATACTACATCATGATTACATTTATACTTAAATAAGTACCCTAGTAAAAAGGAATGGTTTTAAAATGCATATATTTTATACTAAGTATAGTTCAAGTCTGTTAATATATTTACTGACATATCACTCGAGACTGATCTAAAAATTGTAATTAAACTTTATTTGGAATACTACTAAAATATGTTTTAATGTCACTATTGGTGTGGATTGTACGAACTTTGAATAACATGTGTCTTAAAATTCAAGATATTTAAAGTGTACTTAAAGTATAGTTGCAGTAGTTTCACTTTAGCACAATCTTAATATACTTCAGCATATCTGTAATTGAACTTCAGCACTACTTCCACTCAGTTAAGTACAAAATTAGTTGTTCCAATTTAGAAGACATTAAATATAACAGTTTAGTATACTAAAAGTACAACTGCAGGGTATTTTTATTCCATACATAAATGTAAATGTATTTGTACTATACATAGCATGAAATAAATGTATTTTAAATACATTTTTGTATATTTATTTTTCACTAGGGTACATACTCAGGAAATATGAGATTGTGGTCGCAGCCCGTCACTTGTTTTGTTCCTGAATGAATCAGCTGAATCAGTGAGTCAGTGATTTGATACAGTCACTTGTTCCCATATATGCCATCTATTGCGGTAGCGATGTAAACGGCACGTTACCAGTATGTTAAAAATAAGTATTTTTTACTGGTTTAGTATTGTTGTTTAATTTGTTTTTATTTAGACCATCAAATGTAATATTAAAAATGTATTTAATATGTTATTGCCAATTATTGGATTGCATTTCTGCCACCTCTAAAATAATTTTCAAGAATTGTTAAATTGTGCAAATACTAAAGATTCTGAATTTTTTACAGAAATGTTCAACTTTTCTTTTTTGTTAAAGGAACACACTTTCTCAGGGGCAACAGTGTGGCGACCTCGCTGTGTTTTGTTTCTAGTTATATACCCACATGGGAATAAATGTATTCAGTTGAGAGGTCTTGTTATCGTGCATATTAAAACGATCTTGTATTTGAGCATTATGGGAATATACACTTGAATAGGCTGATTAGTTTCTGCCTAATTGGCTTTGAAATATTATATAACATACTGGCTCTATAGTGTACTGACTTTATTTTCAGACATGGCACTTGACAACAATAAGACTCTTTTGAAAGAGGCAAATGGAAAACCCCCTCTGCAGGCTCGATGCGATTTCAGTGCCGCTTAACACAGTGAGCTAACATTCCCCAGCGGGCTCTGACCGCCGTGTTATCTGTCTCTTGTGTTGTAGCAGTATTGCTTAACAACTCTCGTATGGTATTTGGCTCTTATCTCAATGGGCAATCTAACCCTGCGGAGAGAGCACTCCGCTCCGCTCTCACAGCAGCCCAGCAGGTAAGCTGAACCCCGGGCCTTGAGTTACGCTGCACTCCCTGGCTCGCTTTTCAGGTCAGTGGTCTGCGCTGTCGGATTCGGCGTACAAAGAGCACAAGGGAGGCCCTGTCTGCAACCCCTCGACGGTTTGGACCCGGCGAGAACTCCCTGGTGTTTGCGTGAACGCCGCGGTCGGGTCCGTTTGAACAGAAACACTTTAAAAGACAAAGCGAAAGGGAAGAGTTGACTGAAAGCAGCGTGGATGCTTAAGAGGCTTCATGTAAAAGGGAGGAGAAGCGGTAAGGGACCCAGGGGAAGAGAAACAGTGCTGCAAAGTCTCAACACTTCCACAGGATACAAGACGGGGAGAGAGGAGGAAAGACCACCAGTGAACGCCTAAGTGTGAGAACAAAGTAAATAAAAGTTGGGAAGCAGGAACTGGGAGGCCCCGTCCACCACCATTTCCACAGCCGAGTTGCATCATGACACTGTTTAAACTTCAATATACTCTTAAATATCAAGGTTATTTATTGACATCTTCTTTGGTTTGAACATCCACAGAATCTTTCCATTCCACAAAACATATTCTTCACGCAAAGGAAAAGTTTTAAACTCTTCACTAAAATGTTCCAAAAATGATTTCTTTATTCGCATCTGTGGTTCCATGAAGAACTTTTAACATCCACAGAATCTGTCCATTCTGCAAAAGATTTTTTATACACTCTTCTTGAAAATTAAGGTTCTCTTTGGCATCTGTTAATCCTTGGAGAACCTTTAATATTACATTTATATTTATTAAATATTGCATTCATTCCGTTTCTTCAAAGTGTTTTTTAAAATGTTCTTTGAACGAAAAATGATTTGGAATTGTTAACTAAAAAGGTTCTTTGAGGAACCAAAAGTAGTACTATGACATCACAGCTAAAACCCCTTTTTGGAATCTTCATTTTTAAGAGTGTGCAGTTCCAAAAAATTCTATTTGTTTGTTTTAAGAATTGTTTGCTGAAAGGTTCTTTGAGGAGCCAAAAATGGTTCTTCTATGGCACTGATACAAAACCCCCTTTTGGAACCTTTATTTTTAAGAGCGTATGACACGTTCCTGCACATTTTCACTTGTTTATTTACTGCTGCTGTATTCGTGCATTCATGTTTGGGGTTGGTTGGGGTGACGGTTGCAGTCGGGCAGAAACTCGATCTGACCTGCACCGAAAGCAGCGCTCCCTCCTCCCCTCCTTTTTCTTTCAATCTCCCTGATACGTCTCTCCCACCTTCCCCTCTAGCCATGGCTTACTATGACGAGGGGCAGAGATCAACGCCCTGATGGCCTTAGAGCCAGGTGGGAGACACCCCATCTATCACGACAAAGCGACTTTTGCGAGTCCCGAACGGGAATGTAAACAACAGACTCATTGTAGGTGCAGGTTATGAATACAGGGACTAAAAGTGGACAAGGAAGAAATGTAGAAAAGTTCCTGAAACATTAACTTCACTGCCTGTTGTTTATGTTTATTCAACCTTAGACCATATACAGTATGTCAAATGAATTATAGCCTAGTGGTCTTATATATGAGATTCGCAGGAATCCTTTAATGAATGCTCAACAAGCACAAAGCGCCCGCACAAGGAAATCAGATCTTTTAACGCATAAATCACTCTGTACTTCTCATTTACTCATCCATGTAATTCCTTAAATCTCTTTCGGAGTACTGTACATACAAAACGAATATAGTGCAAATAGACCATCACACTTGTAAATGCAAGTATATAAATATTTAATTTGGCAACCCGTTTACTTTTGCACGGGCCACATAATTTATTGGTGACGTAAAGATACTCAAACAGCCTCTGTTTTGATACACTCAGTTACAGAGCTGTCTGCGCAGAGATTTACTCAAACGGTTCCCCGTCATTACACAAAATAAAAAAAGCCTACTTAAAACAGGGAACTCCTTTAAACAACCACAGGTGCCGGCATTGTTCTTACTCCAGTGTCTCTTTGTGTGGCACTATTTGAAAGGCAGTAGTAGCCGTGTACGCTGAGGTTAGTAGAACTCACTGTATGCCAGTAAGGTGTGCCCTGCATTCCTCTCAAACAAAACACACACACACACACCACCTGGCCCAACCTGATGGCTACCGATTTACTCGTTTGTAAGACATTTTGTACAGCTTTAAAGCTGAGTCAGTCATGGGCAGCATGAGAAGGAGCATTGGCTCTTGTGTACCTGGTGATAGATAACTAGAGCTCTGGAGTCTCTGGATGGGTTGAACAAGCATTAACTGTCTGAAGCATTTTCAAAAATGTAGTTGGATCACTAGGGAATAACTTCAGAAGGGCAAGATCATAATCCAACATTATAAGCAATAATGCATTGAAAGAACAAAAAGTATTTTTAAAATAAAGTGATGATGCATGGTAAGCATGGAGTTTCTGCAATGCAGCAGAAACATAGATGACAGATTTCGAGCTATCAAAACAATAGAGAAACATAAAATGCATGTAAAAAAATAGACAAATAAGTAAATAAATACAAAAAAAAAATCCAGAAAATGGACAAGCTGAATACAGGAAATTAATATAAAGTGCTGAAAAAAGTCTGAAAATAAAAAGGCAGATTGCAATTCTGTTTGCTGCCACTAGTGACACAGAATTGACACAATTCACCAAGAGTGTGGAATCACTCAAACTTTTCCTGTTACACTTGCACAAGTGATGTCAGTGCTGTCATTTTCATAGAAAATGATCTTGCTGTGGTTACACTATTTTTGATTACCAAATGAAACTAGTTAATATTATTAACATCCAGTTCTGGTTTGGTTGCTGAGCATCTGTACACCTCAAACTTTGTGTTGCATTAATTGAATGAAAATGACATGTTCCTGAAAAGCTATAAATAGCAGGGACAGGAAGAGTTTCCTGTCCTTTTGATAGCATCAGTATTCCATCAATGGTATCTTCCTCTTGGACTGGTTTAAAAGAACATGACTTCACTTGTGAAATATCCCTAATATGTCGTCTTTCTGCAACTGACTTCATTTAATATTCACTAATCAGTTTCCCAGGAATTGCTACAGCTTCCGGGGGTGCAACCTATTATGTCTTGATTACAAGTATTAACAGAGAACATTAAGGAAGATTTGTCCTGACTGACACAAGTGACAACATCATAACCCTTTATTTTGCTAAAAACAATTCTCTTTGACTCCTACTCTCAAATCTGATGATCCATAGCCATTCAAAAAGGAGGAAGAAACACAAAAATCCACCTGTTACCAGGAAGTTCACACCAAGTGTTAACAGGTAAGATGCACTTTTTTTTAGCACCTGAGTGGCTTGCTAAAAAAACTGGGTTTTGCACAAGGGTTAAAGTTTTGTTGGGGTTATGTTATTTCAATGCTCTAGAGAGTCACATGACATTTACGGCTTAAAAACTTTAGTTTAGTAAAGTTAGACATGCAATGATTTAATTTTCTAGCTTAGACTACGAATATGGATCACCTACTGACCATGACTGTTCAGAGCAAACAAAACAAAGACGAAAATGATGAGACATGGGAGGGACAGTCTCAAGCTTTGACAAGCTTTGTCTTACTTTCTTGTATTTACATTGGTTATCCCAGTGTGTCTGTTGCTCTGCAAAGGTTAAGATGGTTTATTGGGCACCTCCAGATATCTATATGTCATCTCTGCAATGCTTACAGACCTCAAGATGTCATTCTACACAAACATCTCCAACAAAAAGTCAACAAACATTAGAAAAGAGTGGATTATAGAGGAATAATGATTGTTTCCTGTCACACCTGCCCTGCCCGTTGTAAAATTACTCGTGTTCTCAATTTACTCTTGTAATTTGCGTAAACTGTGACAATTTCGAGTTATTTCAACGACTGAATCAACTGTGCATTAAACTTCCCAACATTTTTCTGCAGTTGGCTGTCATACCTAGTTATTAGGATCTTTTGAATAACTTTTCACAGCAATTCCACTAGGTGAGAAAGTATGCCATTTCTTTCTTTACATAGGTTTGTTTTGTTACCGAAGAATTAAACCTATATAACAAGCACATTTCTGTCAAATAGATCTATACAGGAAACGTCTGATAAAGGATCCTCATCACAGTTTCATCACTGAGAGGTTTTAGAAACCAAAATGGAATTTAGATAAAGTAAAATCAACATGAACATAATTCAAAGTCATTTTAATGCGTTTAATTTACATTATGCTTAACTGGTCATTAGTTAATGTAGGCTACAGTAAAATGCGTGCTAATGTTATCAATAAAATGAAAGTTATTAGACTTACAAATGCATGATTGACTAAGGAGAACAGCATCACTTTGGACTAAGCACAGCAACCCTATAAAAGCCATCTGTCCGTGCTGGATGTGCACAGGAGAGTAGAAGATTATGGTTGTTGCGATAAAGAGAGAGAGGGAGAGAGAGCGAGAGAGAGAGAGAGAGGCAGAGAGAGATCTGCGCGCTGTACTAGCCAGTAAGACTCTCAGCACGCACGGCGCGCTTTCTATCTGGAAACTTTCAAAAAGGATTCGTTATAAACTCATCACCTTCATGTCGGCACTGCTGAATATTTCCTCACCGATGCTATGGTTACCTTTATTACGGTATGTATCCTTAGAAAGTTTGTTTGTTCGAACTGCTTCCACAGAACGTTCGATGGGAATCCGGAGGGCTCTTGGCACGTTTGCGCATTTGCGCTTGTTCTCCAGGACACTTTCTGTGCGATTTACCATGGAAAAAGTTCACACAACGACGATTTGCTCGTAAACAAGACGTTTTCTGGCAAAAACAACTGCGCAATTTGGAATATTCCTGCAAAATATTAGCGTTAACGTGTATGAGGAACTTTCTGCGCATTTGTGTATTTGGGAAGAATGTGAACTGCTCAGAGCCTCGGGCTGAATTGAAAACCAGTACGGGCAAATTCACTTCCTTTTCAAAGTGCTCTTCTATTTATGCACAAAACAATAGATTGCCAAGACAACTCTTTTTCTAATTCCGAGAGTTTTTAATACGAATTCTTCCAACTACATCTAGAGCTGTCTATAAACTTTAAATGCAGTCTTAACTTTATGCCTATTTTTTTGAGTATATAAAAGAATCAAATGCAGTAATTTGAAAAGTTCCTCGACTTTAACTTCTTAGATGTTGTCTAAACACTTTGCTCTTGGGTCTTTCCTCTGAGAGCTGGCTGAGATTGGCAGACAATCCTTAAAATAGATAATCCACATAAATATGTGCTGGAGATGCCAGTGCTGTCGAAGCCCTTTAAGTTTTTTGGTGGGTTCAAGTTATTGCTCTTCCTGTTCGTCAACTGGAAGTTGCATGCATATTTTTTTTTCTCCACTTGTGTTTTTGATAGCCCCGTCTGCGTGTGTTTCTGCTTATGTTTCTCTGCTGTGTGTGTCGAGGGAAGTCTTGTGCAGACATGCTCCTGATCAAGCATCTGTCAAATAAAGGATTTGACACGAGGCATCCACTGACGGGGAGGCTAAAGGGTTAATGCAAATAATTTAGATTTACTGGTGAACATGTGTCAAAAGAAATATGGGACTTGACTGCGGTGAACCCTTTGCACTATTTGAGCTGTTTTCTCTAACCTGAAGTCATTATAGAGATGAATTAATCACATTAAATCAGAATTTCTTACTATTTTGATGACTTATAAAGACTTTTTTTCTGAGTGAAAACTGAAGTATAGGATTCTTTCGTAAGTGGATGTGAATACATACACAACACATTATATAAAAAGAATAAGAAAATAAGCAAAGATTCCCTTAATCAAATGTTCTACATTTTGCAATTAAATCTATTTGCAGAATACCGGCTTTACTAGGCCCGGTGACGTTGCACACCTCCTACACAATAGGTGTTTTAGTCCACTGGCTAACAGGATAACCAATTCACTTATGTGATTTTCTCAATTATTGCAGCTCTGAAACGTCCAGACAGTACAGTAGTTTAATTTCATCTGCGTAGTGGCTCTGAAAACTGTAGTGGTAAATGTTTGGCCAGTTGCAGTGCATCCTTATTTTTCTGGGCAACTATCTGTCACTTTAAAATGGGAACGGCAAAAAATGTTGGCTGGCAATCAAGTGGTCTCATTAGCTTTATCATGGGTCACTCGTACCCAAAAACTATCTCAGTCTCTTTTTTTGGCCACTGTGTTTAAACTGTGGGAAATTCACAGTGGTGACCATATATGGATCGTCTCATTATAGAATACTTAATGTACGCCAAATCATGCAGATAGATAGAGCATGAAATTGTATTTTTCATCTTGATAAATGTGTCCTGGCTGTTTTTGTATTTCAAAAAGCATGTTATGCTAGCAAGTTACAAAGTCTGAGCTGTCAGTACACTTCGCTGACAGACCCATCGTTGAAATGACAGATGGCAGCCAGGCCGAAATACATCATTTATCAAGGCCAGGTTCAAAGAAATGAAGCACTTCTTAGTAACTCTTCATTTTGCACGATATTGATGATTGTACAGAAAACAAAACCTATGGTTAAAGGTAATGATAGCCCAACAATGTATTACAGTTTAACAACACAGAATTTGTAATAGTGTTTCCATTCTGTTCTGTCACGTTTACCTTATCAGCGCAGCACTGATATTGTGTGACACGGAACACGGAAGCACGGCATGCTGGGTATTCTAATACTTTCATACTTGTGCTTTTACTTGTACTGTTCCGGTTTGCTAAGAGGTTAGAATAGCAAATGCTATACCAGAATTTGGTTGCGCATTTCCATATGTGGCTATTTATACTTTATCTTGTTGAGAAGTTTTACTAATAATGAGAATCCTAAGCAGAACATCCATCTTTATTCCAAAGAGTGATATTGCAACAGACAAATCATAAAATGAAACACTATTCTTTCCAGTAAGGTATTTAAGTGCAATAAACTGCAATTTGTGCCAGAATGTTCAGCACATGCCAACCCAGCTAACAAAAATATATTCTAGGAACAATTTGGATTAAGTTATATGAACATTCCATTTAAAATTTTGCAGACATTGTCAGAATGTTACTTTTGAGTGTTATCTCACCATTCTGAATATTCTAAACATTCTGAATGTCTAAACATTCTGAATGTCTGAACATTTGTTTTAGGAATGTTATTGAAGGGCAGATAACTTTGAGAGAACCTTTCCAGAATGTTCTGACAGTGTTCCATGTTAGCTGGGAGTGATGGTGTTTGATATGCTGTGGTTGCTGTCTAAACAGCTGCCATTTTTAAACCACACACTCCTCACAAAAATATTATGGAAACTATAGTCAGGAGCTAATTTGTGTGCTTGAATTTTAATACCATGTCAGCTTCTTAGGCTATTTAAAATGTTACTTGAGATAATAAAATTTAAATTAGGAGGAAAATAAGATATTTATGACCCATTTGTCTTAAAAACAAATTTG
Source organism: Labeo calbasu (assembly GCA_019740295.1). Classification (NCBI taxonomy): domain Eukaryota; kingdom Metazoa; phylum Chordata; class Actinopteri; order Cypriniformes; family Cyprinidae; genus Labeo; species Labeo calbasu. The sequence goes on from JAHKKF010522930.1 coordinate 28,449, forward strand.
GACTTGATTAAAAACCTTTTTTTGTCTTGTCAAGTGTGCCTGAGCATACCCAGAACGCTTTAGTTTCTCCAAAAGGCTTCTAACATTTGTCCTGTAAGTGCAACGAGTTGATATGCATTAAACATGAAGCCATGGTAGATATATCAACCCTGCTGAGTGGGAAGTAGCTACACCTTTTGTAGTTTGTATCCTTGACAAAGTGTTGCTGTCAGCTGCCAAACACCCATCTATCACATTACATCAAAACAACCCACATGATCACGTTACAAACTCCAAGATGTGTTAATTACACTAACTGTTGTGTTTGGCAGTGCCATGTCAAACGGAGAGCATGTTCTGGGTTTATTTCTCTATAAAAGCCAGGCTAATCACTAATGACTTCCAGACTTCACACTAATAGTCTAAGTTTTATTTTATAGCACCATGCTTTAATGAAGACACCTGTCTTTGATATTCATGAACTTTTAATTGCATTAAATTGGGCAGTCACCAGAAAAATCACCAGTTGGTAGAAAATGATGTAAAGTAATATTATCCTTCTGTTAAATGCTGCTTGTGAGGCCAAAATTGGTAACTATAACTAAAGTCTTAAATCTAAAGGAATTTAAACTCTTACTATAAACTGTAGACTTTGCTGTAATTGCTTTAACAGTGACAAAAACACAAAGACATAACGCCATTGGCAGTCAAAATTTGATATGCACATTTTTTCGGACAACTTAGGCTTATTGTAGAATATACTGTTCAATGCACTG
>JAHKKF010522930.1:29253-61886 GCA_019740295.1 Labeo calbasu
TGACCAAAATTTTTCTGTTAAATCCCCAGCTAACAAGGAACGTTCTCACAATTTTTACTAACATTTTTTTAAAAGTTATATAATTGTTAGAACAAAAGTTCTTAAAGTAATGTTTCTGAAAGTTTCTTATACCTTTAATAATATTTGATATATGTTCTTATAACATTGTGAGAAAACAATCTTAGAACAACATTTTCAGGGATGTCTATATTGTGTTATTTATACTTGTTTAATCTTGTCATAATGTTGAGAGGAAACGATCTTATAATATAAAAAAAATTACATTTTAACTTTCTTAGAATTTTTTGCAATGAGCATTCAAATAACATACTTCTGGTAAAAATAAAGTTAGTACAACGTTGTGAGAAACCTTTTCTGAACCTTTAAATAATGTTCTAATTCTGACACGAAAACTGGACATTCTAAGAATTCTTAGAATATTTAGAAACATGTTCCAAAAAATGTGCCAAAGTTTTTATAACCTAAATTTGTCACCTGGGATGCTGCTTTTGAAATCAAGATGATAACTATAACTATAAAAGTCGTAAATCTTAAGAAATGTGTAATCACTCTAACAGTGCCAAAAATGAAGGCATTGGAAACCAAAATTTAACATATTTTCTCAGTTTTGTCGTATTAACTTAGGTTTGTGATAGAATATACCCTTCAGTGCACTGGTCGGTAATCAGAACTTACCAAAAACACATGCCGACTGAATGAAGTGTGTTGAAGGGAGGTGTTGACACAAGCTGCCAAACAGCTGCAATGCGTCCCCTACACTGAACGCTCAGCGCACAACTCCGTCACGAGGCACTGAAAACATGACATGCTAAGCTAGTCTGCTTCATAAGAAAGCTACATGTGAACTTGAGTTAAATAATGCTCATGCAATGCAAATCCAGCAATAAATCATAACAGTTGAAATGTTTGTCTTCTCTACGTAATACGCAAAGTTAGCGTGCATCTGTGTACGTTTGCTTGATTGTAATGAATCCCACCACTTGATGGGTTTTCAAACAGTGCAGGTCGCGTCTTGCATCTCAAAACCATTCAGAACCAAACCTAGATGAATCCATATGGAAGGTAATGCAGGGTGCTGGTCATGGATGGAGAGTGTCCAGAGAGGGGGTCTATTTTTTGCTCTTTTAGGGGAACATCTGGAGGCAATTGGACAGCATTAAGCTTTAGACGCTCTTCTTTGAAAATCCTGGGTGGATTTCTTCCGCTGGCGTGCTGCCTCCTGAGCCACCCTGAGTCCATCAACTTGGGTAGCTCTTCTGAAACACACGAGAAATATGTACGGTCATAGTGTCATGTCCTGTTGATAGATACCAGAAGATAGCATGTCATTTTGCATGATGCTTTCAACATGTGAAAGCACTGCTAGCAGACGGTTGTGTGCATTGAGAGCGGCCACTTTTAAGTGGCTTTGACCTTTTTTACATTGTGTTCTCCAGATCATTGTACTATGTCTCCGGTGGCATGCATGCACATGTTTCGATCTCAAACAATAGCTAAACAGTTCATAATGCGTCTGAATGGAAAACTCTTTGATTCAGTATCTTCCCAAAGCTAAAACCAAACTCCATTTGACTGGAGTATACAAAGTATATCAGTATCTGTTAGCTTGAATGATTGTCTTGCCATTCAGTAGTCGGACAAATGGCACTCCTCTCAAGATTACAAGCCCAGTCTGACAGAAAAATACCCTAAGAATGGGAAACTGGCTGTAGATTTTCGTTTTAGCATATGTGTAATTATGTATTTGGCTTTCTAAGTGGACACCTCAGAAAACAATCACATATTTGGTGTAAATATGTCAATGTAAACTGGCCATTGAGTGGATTAGTCAATGAATGCTAAAACAGTCCAGTGCATGTTGACCGTGCAACTCCAATATCTAAGCGTGCCGGGCTGAAAGGTGTGTTAAATGGTGCATTGGTTGGTGTGAAGGCTGTTGCTAATCTCAGGCCAATCCTCTAGGAGTTAAAAGCTCAGGGAGTTGTAAGCCTCCTTGGCCAGTCTTAGATGATGTGCGTAGGTGGTGAAGAAGCCCCAATGTCGAGGCCACTGACACAGTGCTGTGAGAGATTAGCAGCTGTTATACATGAACATACTATTCTGTAGGTTTAAACTTGAAGTGCAGTCAAAAACAAGACAGAAATATGCATGCAATTGATTTTTATATGTGATATACCACAGCTGTTTGGTAAAGTTTTGATGTTTGAAGAACAGGTTTGCTGTGCAAAGTCAAACTAACAAAGCTCCTTTTTTTATTCAGACCTCATGACCTTTTGGTTGCCGTTTCTAAAATTAAGGAAACCACAAGTGTTTATGAGGATTAATCCCGAGGCAAGTTCAGAGCTGTGTTCATCGAGTGGCCTAAACCAGTTAAAGGAGATCAAGGACCAGATTTCGACGCCTAATGCTCCGTGTCCTGAAATAAGAGTTCACAGAGCGTGCTCTTTTATGCACTTTAATATTATGTCATTATAAAATATTGGCTTGATACCCAGGACCTTTGTTCTCCGATGAAAAGTGAAATGATAGCTGTTAAGATCTGTGCATTGATATCACAAGACTCAGGTTATATAAAAAGTAATTCCTTTTCGCTGAGATCAAACTGATTGCAGAGTTTTGTGTGAGAGTCACTTGTGTGTAAATGAATGGAATTTCTTGATGCAGTTACTGAGGTAATTTATTTCTGAGGCAACGGACTTGTGAGCTCCTAAACAACGCTTGTTTGTGTTTGGGATGAAACACAAAGCACTTAGTCAAGAAAAGTGTCGGGTTGTTATCTATTGCCTTCTCTGAATCAATTTTGGCTGAGGAGGAGCAGCACCAGAGTAAAAAGGACCCAGGGTGTTTTAAAAACAATATCCTTCTGATCCACTGAAGATCACTCCACTCCTAGAGCAATTTCTGAATCTGTCACAACCCGACGTACATGTGATAATCTTAAATATGCTATATTTGTTGTTTGTTGCATAATTTTTTATAGCCCAAAGTCATGTAAATGTGTCGTACGTAATGCTTAAATAGCTTTCTGTGCTGCACTCCAATTAAGTCTTAGTAAGAATGGAAAACAGCTGAATGGTTGAGCTTGCGCTGTAGCTAATTATCACGATTTTTGCGTTTTGAACTTGAAAAGTCTTATCTTGTCTTGGACTTTTCGTAATTGTTCAAAGTACGCAGACAGCTTTTCTCTTCGCCGACCTAGTTTAAATGGATTAGGGCGTCAACAAATTTGGGCATTCCTAAGAAAGCAACCTAGAGTCCATTAACTACCCTATCAGCTGACTAGGCCAATCACATGAACAGTGTCATTCCAGGCGCTCAAAACAGTCTGGTGTGGTTTGGCTCGGAGGTTGGGAGTGGAACTGCCACCAGGGGAAACGGTCGAAATCATTCACCACTTAAAATCTTCCCCTACTTTCATACCATTCTCAATTTGGGTCAGACATAAGAGTCTGTGATGGAAGTGATTTATCCCACTGGTGGGTCTGTAGCAGATAACGTTTTTAACCAAGAATGTTAGCAAATGCAAAAATTTCATAGCTTAGCCTACATTCTGTTTTGAGCATGAAGTGCATTGAGGCCTCTCGATTTATTTATTTTTTTCCACTTTAATTGTATTAAGGGATTCATTGAGTCCCACTGTGAGTTTGGGCACTTTAGTGAGTTTGGCTTTTGCTTTGTTATTACATCTGTGTAAAAATGAACAATGTTGAAACCCTTTAAGTTTCTTTTGGAACTTTGCAACAATATAAATATTATTTTATCAGAATTATATAACTTCTGTTATTGTGCTTCAATCATCACCATATTTTCAAAAAATGACTTGCTGTAGAAAACAGCCTTAAATATTTTGATACTTACTTAAATATGTTGACAGAATTACACATAGAGCATGCATATATATGCAAAATGCAATTTAAAAAAGAGAAAAAAGAATATATATATATATATATATATATATCTTTTTCTCTTTTTTAAATTGCATTTTAAAAGAAAATATTGCAAACTCTTATGCCTTATATTCTGTCTTTACACAGCAGTATACAACAATACTTTACACAACAATAAAGCACCATAAAAATAGTCCAAAAGTATATGAGGAATATTAATTAATATTTATTACATATATATAAATATACATGTAATGTGTATTATTTATTAACAAAATTAATTGGAAACCTTTCTATCTGATGCACCTCCTAATTCTTTCTCACCAGCACAAGTTTGCACTTGTGCAATATTTTATTTTATTGTATTTTTTTAGCTTTTATTTTGGACTGTTCTTCACACTTAGCTATTGTATGACTTTAGAAGACTTGGAATATAACATATAGGACATAAGCTCTTCTTCTGTGGTGATTTTATTGTTTATGTCCTTTTCAACAGCTGCATCAAGATTCTTCAAATTTCTTCTCTTTGTGTTTCATTGGAAAAAAGCAGCATATTTATGTTAACATTTTCAGCAGTGAACTAAAGCCAAATGTTTATATACAGCTAGCATGGAGATTTACATTGAATGAAAGTGTGAGCAATTCCATATTAGCATTAGAATAATGCAACTTTTTACGTAGAAATGGTAAAGCATAGCTTTGGTCAGTGTCTGATCTGCAGTCATTTGTGATGTTAGAAGAATCTCCTCCTTTTTTGGCACCTTCCCTAAGACAAACGTTTAAGCTGCTGTTCATCCAGGAAGAGACATGAATGCACATCTGTGCTCCTGTGAGACGTGAACTTCCTGCATTTATGCAACATGACAGAGCAAGGCACATAAAGAAATATGGCAGGGTCTTGGAGATTTTGAGAGGAAAGGTTTCGGAAAGGCCCTCTGCATGGATCGAACTCGAAAGTCTTGTTAGTTTAGCAAGGGATCGCATTAGCCCGTGCTTCCTAGAAGGACTCCGACAATGTTTGCAGCACATGAAGAAACACAGCTAAGTATTTGAGAGCAGTTAAGAGGATGCAAAGGATTATCTATTCAAACGTGGTCGCAGCAGATTCAAGTGCATGTGCTTCTATTGCATCATTTGTTGTGCTATAAATTACGCTTCGAGAGAAACAAGTTGACTTTAACGTGACCGAGTTGCTCATTATAGGCAATTTTTGCAGCTTAATGAAGACGAGCCCTTTTAAAAGCTTACTGGACGTATACAAACATAGCCGAGCATTTGATCGCACTTAAGAGGATGAAAAAGATTATCTGTTCAACCCTGGTCTGGAGCTCCAAGTAAATTTCCACCCCGCATTCACCTGAATGAGCCCAAATGGGAAGAGTAATTGACGTTCATTCCAATATCTTGCGCTTTTGTACACTTTTCCCCAGAGGCTATGCATTTTATGGGGTATGAGACGCAACTGATGCCGACAAAGACGAAGCATTTCGAATCAGTGTTTGCTGTTCTCAATTAAAGCGCACATGGGAATGTTGCACGATTTGAAGTAGTTCACTGCAAATGCATATAAACATTACAACAAAATCGTAATCAATACACATACATTCTCACAGGCTGCCTAGGATAGTCACGTAACTCTTGCTTCAGTACAAGCACAGCAAATTTTTGATTTTAGACAACAACCTGGTGCTGCTCACGTGGTGGTCATAAATGACTGAATTGTATTTATTTTTTATTAAAATGAAATAAATACTAGATTTTTGCTTGATAATGTTTTTATTTAATATTTGAGTATATCTTATAGTACTAAGTTATATTTATGGAATAGTTATAAAAAAGTAAAATTGAAAAAGGTTGTGTGTGTGTTTATATAGCAAGTGCCAAAACCTTTACCTAGTTTTGTCCCTTTCAGATTAAGTAAAAAATATATAAATATATTAATAGCACCTGAGGGTTAATAATACTAAAAAAAAAAACCTCTGCTGAAGTCACAGGCCTGTACACATTTTTAAGAGGCTGTTACGGTAAAATGGTGTATTTTATGTTGAGCAAACACTCACAAGTGTTTATGAGTGGGTTTTGTATTTTGGCCTCATTTTGGTTCTGCCTGAGAATTAAGTGCAAATTTGACTCATATTGTGTCTTGCTAGATGTCCTGCAAATGTAAATTTGATTTGGTTTATTAAATTTAGCTTATTAGCAGATCTTGGAATTAGGTTGAATGCCTTGCTAAATTTACTACAGATTAGATATTATTATTCAATCCCAACTTTAGTAATGTGGTTGTTGTGAACTCAGCAGCTGCACAGGCAGAAAAATGAATTCGTAAAGGCAATAAAACCGAGTCATTTTCTACGCCACTGCCTGTAAGGTGACTTTGTCGTGCCGTCCCTCTTTTGAAGCGCCGACGTGTAATTGCAGGCATCACCCCTGCCAAAAAGCGAAATTAGCGATGCTTATTGACCGATAATGAGGACGGAGTGATTAACAGTCTCCTCTGAGTGCCATGGGTCTGATTCACACTCCCACATTCGCCTATTCCTGACAGACACTTAGATTTCAATCTGCCAAACAACAAAGGTCAGTGCTGAAAGTATGCACAAACAATTGGCAGTGAACTTGTGACATCAGTGACGAATTAGATAATTTTCCGTGAAATCCAGGTGAACTACTGTGAACTCTGACAGATCAAACATTCCTACAGAACAAGAGGTCTTTTGTGTACATTTTCGTCACCAAAGTCAAATTTAAAACCAATCGTTTATGTAACAACCCAAGCATCCCATGACATTATCGCCCACCATGCCAAGACCTCCCAAACCCCGCGGTCCTTCGGAGGCAAGACATGTGGTTCTGAAAAGATATAGAAGCACCCGGGGCAGCGTTAAGATCAGGAAGCGCACTGGATATTTATTTTCATCAGACACTGATGCCGAATGGTCCTTTGATGTAGCAGCTGTAACCCTTGATTGTCTGCAACACGTTTGTCTTTGTGCATCAGTGTCATCATTAGTCTGCAGTTCCTGCACTTTGCACTGGAGTCTGTAGTTTAGCGTCACTTATGATTTGACTGCTCCGGGTTTGACGCTAAGATGTTTTGCAGTGGCCGCCATGGCTTGCATTCTCTCATTAAATCAGTTTGATTTTGGGTGATCCCCGAATGCACAATGGAGACGTTGATCTGAAAGTAAACCTGAAAGCAACAAGTCAGTGTCTGGCTATTCAGGTAGAACTGAGGAATGTGTACTTTTACTGATGCTTAGCTGTATAAATGGGTTGAACTGGAGAATTGGTAGCCATGTCATACCAGGGAAGTGACGCATTTGGTAATTGCCAAGTGAGGCCTGCCGCATGCATGCTGTTGAAAAGAAAATTGAAAGGCTGTTAACTGTAATTGTTAGTATTAAAATAACCACACAAGCTTATGGTGGACCACAACTCTTACCTTATTTAGAATAAGAATCTGCACTAAAAATCACAAATGGCTCCCAGAGGACTGACCTTTATACTTGATGCAACATGAAAAAGACAAAGTAGTTCACCCAAAATGTAAAAATGGCTTTTTTTCGTGAGACAAAAAGGGAGAAATGATAACATATTACACATTGTAAAAAGCTGTAACCTGTGATTGTTTCCTTAAAGATGTATTTTTACATTATTTTAACCCATAAAATGTAGTTTTGCTGGTATAAATTAATATTCTCAGGTTGATTCATTGATATTAAGTATTGTTTTTGACTTGAATAAAACCAGTTAATTCAGATTTTTAAGTTACCATCTTTGTAGTGCAATAAGGTCCTATTAGTATGAACTAATAACTAACAATGAGCAATACATTGTTAGAGTATTTATTAATCTTTGTTTAAAATAAAAAGTTAGCTCAAGTCCATTAAACATTATTATTAACAGATACTGCTTATAATTTTAATAATGTATTAGTAAATGTTAATTAATAAGTATTAATAAGTATTTTTCAAGTAATGCACTGTAGCTAACTTATAAAACCTTATTGTAAACTGTTTCTGGAGAAATCGAGAAATGTATGCTTTTACAATTAAATCCTTCAGAAAGACGCAAAAGAACTGTAAAGTTTCATAAATGTCTTATAAAAGTTGATTTGTACGCTGTATTTTTTAAAGTGGTTCTTGAAAAGCTCTAGTCCCTATAAATAATAATTGCTTGGAAAATAATACAAGTACAGAAATAAAAGTTATACGGGTGAATAAGTGATTTTTTTTTTCTTTTATAGTTGAATCTCTAATCTTTTACATCACTGTGATATGGCGCATGCTCCATTGCTTTAGACCGTGCTTATACACAGTTTTGCACTTTGTGGTTTCGGTTTCGTGGTATTGCGTTCAGTCATGAAACAGAACGTGCACCGTGCCAAATGGATGCGCCAGGCGCTCAAATAAATATATGCCAAAAAGGGAGGCCCTCCAAACATGCTTGTGTGCATGTCACTGCAGGCCATCTATTACCGCACACCCATTAACTGTGTGCCTAGATGGCATGCAGATGCGCTGGAGAAGTGCCACTGCTTTTTGATGTGCAACAATAAGCTTCATGAGAATTCAGTGCTGTCGCAGGGCCAAAACTAACAAAAGCTGATTGGTTTTGTTTGCTACCATGCTCATAAAACTGTCTTCTGTTTCTCTGCAGATCTTACAGGTGAATCTAGTGATGTCCATCTTGCTGTACGTGATGTTCCTCGCGTACCTCTATGGTATCTCAGCCTCTACGATGGACAAGCAGCGGCCCACACAGGACCCCATCAACACGCTCATCATAAAGCTCCTGCAGGCCGACATCAGCCGCAGCCGACAGAAGCAGGACGATGCGCTTCCTTCCTCCACCTTAAACACGCCGGCAGTGACCGACTATAAGGAGAAAGTCAGCGACCTGCCTGTGACGGACATCTCGGCGGAGCTTCTGCGTCAGCACAAACGTTACAACTCGCCTCGCGTGCTGCTCAGCGACCGACCTCCGCTGCAGCCGCCACCGCTCTACCTCATGAACGACTTCGTCAGCAACCAGGACGGCAGCGGCACCAACAAGACGCGGCAGAAGCGCAACACCGAGCACAAGAGCTACAGGGGTGAGTTTTCGGTGTGTGACAGCATCAGCCAGTGGGTGACAAACAGGAAAACGGCTGTGGATGTTCATGGACGAGTAGTCACGATTTTGGAGTCCTTCAATGCGGGACGCACAAATATCAATCAGTACTTTTACGAGACGGAATGTGACACAGTCAAGTCCCAAAAGGGCAGCTGTCGGGGTATTGACGGGAAGCACTGGAACTCGCAGTGCAAAACCTCGCAGACTTTCGTGCGCGCTCTCACTCAGTATGAAGCTTCGGTGGGATGGCGCTGGATACGGATAAACACCTCGTGCGTCTGCGCGCTCTCGCGCAAACACCGCAGGACGTGAAAAACTGCAGCGACTTCCTCACTGTCTTTCTTATGTTCCCTGGGGGGGCTGTAAATATATAAATTATTATTTAAGTTATATGGAATGCATATAGTTTATACATGTCTATGTATGATGTATAAATATACTTGTAATTTATTTAAGTTGTTTGCAAAGAAAAATCTTTAAAAAAAAACAGACTTAAGATAACATGCAATGCCACTAAGCTACAGGAGCATTGCATGCTGAATTGTGCCTTGCTCACGTATCAGAGTCAGAGGACATGTCACTCCACTAGACCTGGACCTTGGGAACAGTTGCAATGGAAAATCACTCAATATCATATTAACTTCAGTATTGTTCATGAAAACCAGTTTTTCTACCAAAACAGGCTGCCAGTATATCCTCTTTGTGTCTGGGAAAACGAGTTGGGATGTTGTCGTATTTTGTATGGAAATGTGTAAACATACAGTATATGTGTATCGAAACTGCATGAAATACCTAAGAAATATATATTTTTCTAAGCACTCCTGTTAGTGGTTTATAGATGCAGAGACTTGTGCAGAAAGTCAATCCTAGCAGAACATACGGACCAAAAAGTGACAGTTTAGTGTTCCACAAATTCAATCTGGGCAGTATTTTGATTGTAGACAACCTTCTGAAAGTGTTTTAACATCATTTTAGAAATCGCCCTTTAGCGCATTCTGACATAGCCACGATAAAGTGTGAATGAAAGCAGCCAGGTATTAACATTTTAAGGCTCCAATGATGAAATTGTATAGCTCAGTAGCCCTGAAGAAGCTCCTCAGCAGATGGAGGAGCAAAGACTCCTCCCACTAGCCACGCCCTTCTCTGAAGCCCCACCCACCTCACCAGAAATAAGCTTACTGCACTTTTAGCCTCTTTCCAATCACCTGCTATGATCAGTAGCAACTTGACCACCTTAAAGAGCGAAGCCAGCAAGCATAAGAGCAGCATGTAAACAAAATGGGCCGTTGCTAATGACACTGTAGTCTTACACAGAGGTAAAGCTGCCTTAAGACGATGTACATACGTGCAGAGCTGGGATTTGGACACGTAATCTCCCCTTTAAGAGGGTTTCCCTCTTGTCAGACTCATCTTAGAAGATAAGCATTTCGCCAGTGCGCTGCAGCTAAAAAAAAGGCCTGCTGTGTTTTCCCGCTGTGTATTTATATAAAGAGACTTGCTCAGTCACTAGTCATGAGACAGGTGAAGAGATTTCAGTAAGATTTGCGATATACAATGACTTTGTGTCAGCCTCTTTAAGGAATTAATATTTTTGGTAGTCCTTCACAGTAAATATACCCAAGGCAACACACTTCTCAGCAAAGCATATCAGACGGTCATTTGAAGAGCATTTTAAAAGGCCAGGCAGCTGCGGCTCAGCTTTTGTTCAGGCTTATCTTTGTGACGCATGACCCAGGCCACCTCTGATTGGATAAAAAAAGTATCACCTACATATCATATTTACCTCTGTACCTACATTTAAAACTAGCGGGATAAGCCAGGATGAGGTCCAAACCCATTACTACATCAAGTGAAGTGCCAAGACTTCGTCCTCCAAGGTCCGAACATAAAGCTTTATTAGCATGAAATCGTATTTTAATGTGGCTATAAAAAGATCAGTATAAAAATTGTTTTATTGCTTTTTAATGCTTCATGGGTTGTTGGATAAAGGCACTTTTAAACAAGCAAAAGTTTTCTTTTTTTGTGGCTGATGAGACTTGGATGTGAGGTTTTGAAACACAGAAACAATGTGTCGGCTCAGATTTGAAAAAGAACCACAGACCACCAAGGATTCAACACACCTATTTCAATCTCTGATTACGTCCCGCTTCAGTGCGGCCCTCTGCGGAAAAACAGGATAAAAGTTGAACACAGGAACTCCGTTTTCCAAGGATGCTGTTGGGAATTGGCCCACACAGTTGTCCAAATGCATTGCCTTTCCTGTAACACACATTATTACACTGGAACATGAGGATCCCTAAATGATTTTGACTTCTTGGATGACACTGGCTGAAACATTCCCATGTATTTTATGCTGTCTTGAAAACGCTGGTGTCATGCATACTGTGTAGGATTCTTGCTGCTTTAAACCGTTACAACCGACCTTATAATGGACCAATGGCCATTGCTGAAACCCAAGGACAACGACTCTTTTATGCTGAAATATAACTGTGCCAAACACACCAAACTCTATTTAAGGACTACATGCTTCTTATTAATATTCAGACATGAAAATGATCTCCGGTATGTCAAAAAAATTGAGAAAATTGCAAGACAAATCCCTATTTTAGTAAAGAAAAAAAGACTCATTTGCTTGATGGTCGTTGTTTAGTGAAGTAGTTTGTTTTGGCTGTACCCATAACCCATTGTTTGTATTTTTTTTTTGAAAGAGAGACTTTCCCATAATGGCATTGTTTTTCGTAATTTCTTTCTCGTGCTGATACTTGAAGGAGCGCTGTTTATCTGGCCTACAACATCCTCCTCATTTCGCTGCAAGGGCAGTCTGTGTGAGATTTGTCTGAATAAAGTTTTTTTTTTTTTTTTAAATCTTCTTGCTGATTACGTTCTTTTGGGAATCTATGTGAATATTGTCATCTGTAGGGTTTTAATATCACTCTTTGTATGTTAAACATTTCAATCACAAAAGAACCCAAGAACCTTTCCCAGCCCCGAATCATGAGATGATCAGTGTGTGTTTCTAATCAAACATTGATGGTCTCTTTAGAACACGAGGAACCATGGGAAGACGCATAGGACTAAACAACCTTCAGTGACCTATAAATACATTCGTTTGCCAGAGCCCACAGGAAGAAAATAGCTCTGGGCCATGGTTAATTAGCATATAATCCTCTTGCGGTGTGTTCTTAAGAGCAAAGACTGAGATGGAGTGATCTTGAAAAATCACTCCTGAAAAAGAGTTAAATAAGGTGAAAGGACATGCAAATGAGGCTAACAAATGTCCAATGTCCATTTCAGTGCAGTCAATATTGTGAAAGGCATAGTGATATAGGATACAGTGGCCTTGTTTGAGCATTTGGACATGGTTTACTTTTTATTCATTGCATTGCATTAGATAACAAAGCAGGTGATTCAGTTTTCTGAGGTTTGATGGCTTTAAATCAACTGGTGTTCTGATGATTTTTAGTGAATGTTTGAAGTCATTTCTCCTCAGAATCACACAGGTGTAGTTTATAATGTTAATTATGGATATTGCAAAATCAGGACGTATCAATAATTTTTACCTTTTTCAAAACTTTAACTTGTTTATCACGAGTGAGCATGTGTTGTGTCTTTAAATGCTATTTTGGTTCAGTATGCTCTAATGCATTGACATTTGTTTTAGAGGTGACTTAAAGGCACAGATCACACAAAAATCATACAATTCTTGTAACATTTAGTCACCCTTACATTATTCCAAACCTGTATGATTGACTTTGGCTTGCTCAGTTGGGGTTTAAAAAACAATTAATATTCAGTAATATTATTGATTGAATTGCACTGATACTATCAGGTGAGAATAAATTTTGAACTAAATTGAGCATAATAATGATCTGAACTAAAGAATTGTTTTGTGTAGAGATGCGTTACAGCTAAAATTGTTACATAACTGATGAATTTTACAACCTTAAAACTTGGATTTTATGTTATTGTCCTGTTTATTAATTTGAAGAAGCTTTGAAACAACTGTACTGTGTTTTAACTGTCCATACAGTAAAGTCAACATTGCACTAAAGTGTTCAAATACCTTTTAAGAGTGTTTAAATGAACAAACTCATGTTTCAGGTTTTAAAAGTTCAAAGTGATGATTTCAACCCTTGACCTTCACACCTAAACCACGGCCCCTTTGGAGGCTATGGCGGTTAACACTAGTAAAACAATCCAAATACCTTTCCTCTGGCTAAAATTTGCAACCTATACACCTCTCCACAACAGACACCTCTATCATATACATTCCTGGTGTGGTTTGCTGCTCACGTCTCTGGTTTCTGCTAAAGTGCCTGTCTGTGGTGTCATGCCACCCACTTTATGTCAAACACATCTCCATCAAATACAGCTTTTAAAATCTATATGCATTCCAGAAGATCCAATGACATCACCGAAAACAACTCTGACCTCTGTGTTTTTCTGCAGGTTGATTGCACTGTCCATTTACACTGACCTGTGATCAGTCTTATGGTTTCTACATTATGGTATCAGATAGAGAAGCATAGAGAAGAACGAAACCTCATTCTGAAGTGTGAAGGAAACATACTGACATGGGACAATTCAATTAATCAAAAGTGAAGGGACAGTGGGTTTTATTAGCACCAGTGTGATTGTTTTAGCAGCCCTTTGTAGAAATTACTGTGATGTCTTTTGTATGTCGTCATAGTATATTACCATTTGTATGAAGTTTACCAGCACAGAGAGCAAACGAAAGGAGAGCGCAAAGAAACTGGAAGCTTCTCAGTCCAGGTGAGCTTGTAGATATTCTCATCAAATTGAATTTCACAAAAGTTATGCAGTTATATTAAAGCAGGAGACGAAAATAAACTAGCATGCCTGCTTATGTTTGTGCAGCAGCTGTGTTTAAGATGCTGTGAAAATGGGCTGATGGTTGTAACAAAACATTTTTAGAATGCACGTGATACAAAATGAACTTAAAGTCAATTTGACTGTGAAAAATGTGATTTTTTTCTGCCTTTTTTTTAGGATGGCTCATGCAAAGAAGTTTTCTCAAATTCCCATGTCTAAGGTTTTATGTTTCTATTGGACTTTGTTTATGCATGTTTTGTCTATGAGGATATTTGCCTGTCTGACAAACATACCTTTGTCAAAACTGCTAAATTTAGTTGAAAACAAAAAAGGCTAAACTATGATCTCATCATGTGCCTTGTTTACTATCCACTTAGTGCATGCGAGATCTTTGTAAAGAGGAAGACTACACTTTCTTAAACAGTCTTGAGAAACAAGATGAAAGTCCAGAGGAGAGCACGTGTGTGGAAAGTGAATGTCAGGAGAAGCAGGAAGAAAGGGTAAACTTGTCTACTACTTTCCATCTCGTAAACCTCCTCAAGTCTGTTTATTAACACATACCGACTTTCATTGCACATCTCAGCTGTTCTCTCTGTTCCGCCAGATCCGCCGTCAACAGGAGCGGGAGCAGCTGGATCGAGAAAAGCAACGTGAGATAGAGGAGCAGCAGAAGGTATGTTGACTAACATCAAAAAGTCACCGCAGGGCTATCGCTGCTGTCTGCAGTGATAACACTAATTATATCTGTCTCCACCACCCACAGCCTGAGTCTGTCCAGGGATGACAGACCTGCCTCATCAGACTTACATCATCAGGCTAATTGTGCTTGATTGCATTACGTCTGCATTGTTCCTAACTTTGGCTGCACATGACCTCTGTACTGCATGGCCAGGTTGTGCAGGTAAACATACTAATGCAATCGTTTCTACTTTAAAATATTTTAGAAACAGGACTTTGGTAGTCTGGTCCACTTTATGCATCTGTTTGATTGACATGTCAATAAATAAATAAATAAATGCTATGCATGCTTTTATCTAGTATTTAGGAGCATGGCAAACAGATGATTCAACAAAAATACACAGTCTTTGTGCAAAACAACTTGGCGCCAGACCCCAAGAACATTTGCACAGAAAACACTGGGACAAATCTGTGGAAAATGTCCAATTTGTGTCCATCCAAAACTAATATTGATTATTTCTGCAAAAACACAAAGGGGACTATACAGCTTAGCCTGACAGCATCTACTTTTCATGCTCCTAAATGATTTTACCTTATCTAAGATTTAATTGGCTAGTACTTTGACTGCAAATATTTATGCTCTTATAACAGGTCATTTTGAATAAACTCATATGCTAAAAATGACTTCACAAAAGAGGAAAAATATGCAACCCAAGCCTGCGATACTTGCTTGTTTTATATCCAATATGTATTCAGTAATCAGTGAGTGAATGATTACTAAATACATATTGGACTGTGGGCGGTCTGTGGGGTGAAACTAAGACTTTGGATGCAAGATGCGAAGGTTGAAAGCACATGCTACCGTTTAGCTGTTAGCAGGACGCTCAGGGAGTGTGCTTGTGTAAGTTGATGAACCCCCAGCTGCACATGGTCTGCTGCCAGTAAAGCCCAAGACTAACAGCCAAGTGTGAGGTCACTGAAAGACAGCGATGTTGTTGTTGTCCACTTGGCTGTTGTCATAAAGTCAACAGCTTGAGGAATTCCTGCAACGCCTAACTCAGCGCTCGTTTAAGAAGAAACCCCAATGGGATCAAGTTCAAAAACGTTTAATTGCTCCTCCTTTCTTAGTAAAGTCGGTTGAATAGCCTTGAGCACTGCCTTTTTAATTCCTAAAGGCTATACGGACAGTCCACCACTCTCACTTCCTTCCTCTCCAGCTGCTCGAAGTCTCCTGGTGAGTTTCCAGGTTTGCAACTTGCCGTTTGCTGATTAATGTACAGGAGGGTCAGGGAGAAGTGCTTACTCTTGTTTCCCATGTGCGTACTATTTGATCCTGTTATCATTCATAACCTGCCTCCCCCCCAAACCACAGATCTCATCAGATAACCCCACCCTCTGTGTGTTTGTGAGTGTGTGTTACTGGGAGAGAACAGTCTGTGACTGTTTCAGTCCTCTGAGGGAAGAGGTGTTACAGTCTGTTTTTTCTCTTATTAGTATGAATAGAAGGCGATGTGTTTCAACATCTTCCATATGTTGAGTACAGCTACGATTTTATAGCTGCCTATAGCTGCGATTATCACTTTAGAGACAGGAAGTAGCACCCACATATATCTGGCTGAACCTGCATGGGTCAAGGGTCAAGGGTCAAGCCCAGCCTCATTCCTTCAGCTCTACATCAGGGTCTGCCTCACCGGATCAGCCCTCAGACACACAGGCTTGTTTCAAAGCAATAAGGAGTGTAAAATGACATCAGATGGAAATAAACAGCTGTGTAGTTTCTGCTGAAGATCCAAACCAAGTTTCTACTTTGAGGTCTATTATGCAACCTTGCAAAAAAATAAAAATCTACTGATTTGCAGAATTGCCTAATATTAATTTGATGACGCTTAATTCAAAATAGATGAAAAAAAATGTCATTTTCTGTCACTGGTGAGATGTAGTAAAAACACACATATGTAACAGAAAACATCTGGGTGTCATGTTACATGTGAGGAAGGGGCAAACAAAGATTAAGGTAAAAGGAAAAAGTCTTTATTACAAACCACAAGTAACTCCGAAAACAGGAGGGTAGAAACATCCACGTACACATTTACAAGACCAGCTCATAAACATTGAACTGAATGCAACTTATAAAGGGGTGCTAATGATACAAGGACAGGTGATGGTGATTAACTAATAATGACTTAACAAGGACAGGAACAGGAAAAACCATATATGGGCAGGGAGAAACCAACACAAACAGTCCACAGGGGTGTGACACTGGGCCATGTTACTGGCCATAATTCTAACCTTGAAATCAGAATTAGGCATAAAATTGTTTTCAGATTCATTCATACATCTGAAAATTAGCTGAGATTTGAGCAAATAGTTGTGATCTGGCTCAGAGGAAAATGCATCTCATGACTTTTGTGGCAGTTTTTCTGTTATTAAGGGATGATACAGAACTTTTTCACATAATAAACGGTTGTTGAAAGCAAAAATGCTACAAAATACATCAAAACAAACACTATTTTTAGAATCAGCAGCCCAAAATTAGAAGTATTGGATTTCTTTTAGGTATACTAAATGGAAAACTGATCATTAAGAAACCATCATGATGTTGACATTATAACCATGTGCATATTAACATATAACCAGTCTGATTAACATATTAATCAGTAATTAGCAGCATGAAACACCCCAATTAAGGTCAAGAGGTCATAACAGAGGTCTTTTGATTATCTTAAAGGTACAATAGAACAAACAGGCAGTTTATTTCTAAGGGGCAAAGAGGATGGAAAATTATTACATAAGGCTAAAATTGGTAGAAGAATCCTTGACTAACATGATAAGTTGGCAGCAGGGTATAAAAAGAAAATGCTACATAAATACAGCTCCCATGCTATTTATGAAATTAATGGTTTCATAACAACAGTCTAATGTTATTACAAAGCTGCAATAGACCCACCATTACAATCTTGTTCTCAGCATTGTTTACTAATCTAAATTCTCTTGTGAATTGTGAACATGCTGTTTGTTTGCATTTCTGTCTGTGAAAGGAGAAAGACAAGCAGTGGAAAAGCCATGTGGCCGAGCTGGCGGTCCAACGCAAGGCCATCCGTGCAAAGCTAGACAGACTTCGAGAATTTAGGGTGAGGTTTGACTGGACACACATGCCGTTACACCGACACACATATATAGAGACCCTACTATTGTTCCCAGGTACTGATGTGAGGCCCAAAAGCAGTATGACTGAATGTGACCAGATGTTGAATTTATCTAATGCGAAGTATGCTAACCAATACCATACCTGCCTGTCTCGCAGCGATGGACAGGCACAGATTACATCTACAGACACCAAAAAATCCTCATGAAATTTTCATGACATAATTCAAATTCCAAGTTTTAAAAAGGAACACCACTGCAGCACATTGACTAAAGGCGAAATTGGTCCATGGAAGCTGACAAACCGCAAGGCATGTCTGCTTGAGATCTCCATTTTTAGGAAGTTCACTTACAGTATATCTTCTTAAATCATTGCAGACATTGATGCATCTCTGTTTTAATTTCCAGGACTTTCAGAAGAAAGTTGTGCTTCAGGATTTGGGTCTGGATCCAGGTTCTGCAAATGAATCCGTCAAGCACCTTCTGATGAGACTGTAACCGGGATTCTGAGTAAATAAAAAAACAATTAAAGAAATTAAATTCAACAATTAAAGAAATCCTTTGCAATGAATGGGTGCCGTCAGAACAGCTTGTAAAAACATCACAAAAATCCACAAGTAATCTAGTCTGTCATCATTAACATCTTGTGAAGTGAAAAGCTGCATTGCTTCCAGCTAAAATATAGAAGACAGAGTCTTCTGTCCATAATATTGCTTTCCAGTAAAAAATATGTCTTGCCTGAATCAGGAGAGAAATATGCACAGATCAAGCACAGTTTACAAGCGAAAACAACTATAAACAAATATATGGTGGATTTTTAGAGGACAACAGGGCATGAAGTAATATGGAGTAATAATAATTAATAATGGGCTTGTTTCTTATAAACACACATCTTTTTGCTTTACAAGATGTTTTCTCATGGACTGGAGTGGTGTGGATTACTTGTGGATTGTTGTGATGTTTTTATCAGCTGTTTGGACTTTCATTCTGATGGCACCAATTCACTGCAGAGGATCCAATGGTGAGCAAGTGATGTAATGCTAAATTTCTCCAAATCTGTTCAAATGAAGAAACAAACTCATCTATGTGTCAGATGGCCTGAGACTGAGAACTATTCCTTTAACATGTTATCAAAACCTTTAATTCAATATATTGTTATGCAGTGATCATATATCTTTAGAAGATGTGTTAATATTTAAACCTGAAGCAAAACGTGTGTATAAAATAACACGAGTGAAATCGTATCTCTACCTCTTCTTTAAAGGAACTAACTGTAGTGAGTTAGAATAGAGAGAGTTATGGCTACTTTACTGCTCAAAATGATTAAATAACAAACTCGCTGACTCTATGGCAAATAAATCACAGCTAACAACATAATGTGTGTCACATGTCCAATGTTTCACTGTAAAATTGCAGCAGATGAGTATAAATGGACAATAAATCGCATGACTCTGCGGTGCGGAGCGAGACCTGAGGTAAAGAGCGAGACAAACAGTCCAGCTCAGATTCACAAGAGGACAAGAACCAATTAATTCTCATGGCTTTCAGTGTCTTTTATGCATCTTTGGTGATCTCCAGCACAAAAGGTGGTGATGGAGAGAGACAGATGAGAAAGGAGCATGCAAAAGAAAGAACGGAAGAGAAAGAAACAGGTGGTTCCAGTGGTACAGGTCTAGCATTAAGGGAGAACAGCAGAATCGTGTTACAGCATGTCTGACCCTCCAGGGCAGGAAAATGGCACGGTCTCCAGTGTCACACATCCCTGCATCCCAGAATTCCCTTCTGCACGCTGCAGCTCTACATCACCTTAATGTGCTCTGTTGTGTTTATTTCATGACAAGCACACTGAGTATGTGTAACTGGGCTGGACAGCTTTGATTTATCATCTACCCTTAATGTTCGCTGCAAAACATGTTGAAGTCTTTTCCAAAACAAGCACTCCAGTAAATAGTTCTAGGCAATTCATCCCACCATACTGCAGCATTCCATCTGAAATGAAACATCCATCCAAGAGTAATTTTCCCATATGCATTCCCTGCCAGCTTTACCACCCATCCACCCCTCTAAACTCCAATTCATTTAGTGTATTAAATCTTTCTAAGCAATTTTGGGTCACTCAGTGCTCATTCTGAGCAATTCTAGACCATGACCTTTCGTTATCAAAGCTGTATGTTACTCATGGGTTCTCAGTGGTCAAAGTATAGAAGTAGGGCTATGTGCAGTGAAGTAAAAGTATGCATGGAATACCTGCAGACCTACTTAATGTTTTGCCACAGTGCATTGACCTTCCTGGAAATTAAAGTGTATCGATGCATGTGAAGTTGTCACCAAAAGTAACAACGGTCATTATTTGATCTCCCAATTAAATAATTAAAAATAAACATGTATGCACTTAATTGCATTTTGCATTGCATGCACTATTGCAATTGCATATATATATATATATTGTTTATTGTATATATAACAATTGTTCAGGCTGGTAGGTCCTTTACATGCATTCACATCATTTAATGGCAAAAGCTGATTGGCCTCTGCTGCTAATTCTTCAGCCAATGAGATTACGTGTTCAAAATTTGAATAGTCTGGTTCAGTGTTTGCTGAAAGCTGGTCCTGCAGCAGCTATCAAAGGTCTTCTGAAATCCAGCACCTCAAGATAAGTGAACTTACCTTTTATTTTTCCTAAGAACAAAGCACGTGTTGTGTGGTCCGCATTTGTCAGTTCCTAAATGCAGCGACCAAACACAAGGTTTAAATCATGTTTGACGTGTGTGTGAATTGCAAGATGTTTACTGGATCACATGGAATATGATGTTTGAAATGTTTATAGTTGCATACTGTGTCCTGTTTTTGAAAAATCGTACTTATGGTATTTAGTAAGCTAGTAGTAGTAAGCCTAAGAACACAGGCTAAGACTAAGAAAAGAAGAAAGACAGGAAATGAATGGCTATCAGTCACAAATCGGGTCATCTGAAGGTTTAGTCGAGTTGACTATGGAATGCGCCATTGGCAGAGCTTCCGTTGAAAGGCACAATGGTGCGATCTTCAAGTGTAGCTAACACCTGAAACCATGTGAAAGCCTGGTGTGTAACGACTCCAGATAAAAGCCAGTGCTTTAGGCCATTTAAGAGAAGTGAACCTGAATGCAACCCCCAGTGCCTCTTTTCTGCTTTTAGACACTGTGTGTTAGGTTAAACTACTATATAGAAGATCTAAATATAAAGTCTTGAACATGAAAATATGCCTTAAGCAAAAGTTGCATGACTAATACAAGAAGACACAATGTATCAATGGAAATGTGCATGCAAAGAATAATTATCCAGAAAACATGCATCTGGAAAGCGTAAAATTTGTATCCTCTGATAGTTTAGTGACGCTTATCAAAAATCCTTCTCACATTAACAATGCATTGACTGTAAATAAATAAAAGTCCGCCTGGTGCGTCATCTCACCCTAGGAAGGAACGCCCTGTGGGAGAGAGAGATTCAGGTTTGTGTCACAGATCTCATTCCAGGTCATTTGCTCATCACCATGTGCAGATGTTTAATTTACAAACCAGAATCTCTGACATCAAACGCCCAGTGTGCACCAGCACAGCGTTGTGTGTCTTCAGCTAGAACGAGAACAAATTGCAGTCAGTCACAGCAGCAATATCACTCATGTAACTGATACTAGATTATATTACTCTGTGTAGGCAGATGTTATGCATAACCAAGATGAAGAACACTTGTTACCAATCTGTAAGACACAGAGAACAAATCCAGGTAAATCTGTCCCTGCGCTTGTATTGTACTGTAGTTATGAAGAAAGGCTTTGGGGAAGATTACGCACAAATAAAACACTTCGGGTGTGCATCATGCAGGAGGCTGGATTGTGATTGTGCAAGAGGACTATTACGTTTTCTGAGGACACTTGAAAACCCTTCTTAAACCTTACACAAGAATCTAATGTTTTTACCAGTTGAATTCATTTAGAGAAAGTTCATTTAATCTTTTTTGTTTGACAAAGCCAAGAGTATTGCTTAAACTTTTAATGCAGATTAAAGATATTTTATTTATAATTTCATATTTGTACAAAGTGCAGTGCCAGGGGATATTGGTTCAAAGCCTGATTTTTTTTTTTTGACAGTTTGCCTTTGGTTAGTGTCTCTGTTGTTTGTTCAGTTTTGAGCATACATCATATGTTATGGTGACTCTATACTTTAAGGTCCCATTAGTTAACATTAGTTAATGCACAACTTTTGATTTTAAAAATGTATTGGTAAATACTGAAATAAACATGAACTAAGATTTTTATATGCTTTAATACTATTTGTAATTGTTGTTTCATGTTAACTAATGTAAGTTAAATAATGGAAACTTATTGTAAAGTATTACTGTAAGCAAGCCCAATAAAGGTAAAAATTAAAAAAAGCCTGATTTTACAACAAATACCTTTTGTTTTTCCCCAATATATATAATTCTATCAGACAAAAAGAGATGCTTTGATATTTTTTTCATTACAAAAGGCATAATATAGAGTATATACTGTAATTATTATTAAAAATATATCTAAAAAATAGTTTTGATTTTGATACTTTTGATTATGTGCTTAAGCAATTAGTCGTATCAGTAATCTAATAAAAATTGGAATACACTGGAACTTGTGGAATAAAGTAATAATTTCTAACAGCAAGTAAAAATTAAATATTTAAAAAATTGCATTGTTTTTTTTGCTTTTGCTTGATGCTGCATCCGTAAGTGTCAGTAGTCAAATCTGAAGTAGCACGGGTATATTTGTAGCAATAGCCAAAAATGCATTGCATGGGTTGAAATTATCAACTTTTCTTTTATGCCAAAAATCATTAGGATATTAAGTAAAGATCATGTTCCATGAAGATATTTTGTAAATTTCCTACCGTAAATATAAAACTTAATTTTGGATTAGTAATATGCATTGCTAAAAACTTCATTTGGACAACTTTAAAGGCGATTTTCTCAAAAAATGTGTTTTTTTTGCACCCTTTTTGCACCCTCTCGGCCAAATGTTGTCCTGTTCTAACAAATCACACTTTAATGGAAAGCTAATTTATTTAGTTTTCAGATGATGTATAAATCAAAAAATTGACCCTTATAACTGGTTTTGTGGTCCAGGGTCACATATATCAGCCAGTGCAATATAAAATGTCCCTTTCACTGTTAGACATTCAGGCTGAGCTGTTAAGTTGCATGGCGGCAGTCCTCTAGACTTGAGCTGCTTAACTTTTGCCAACATCTTATGCTTTTTAATCTGTGGGAAACACAAATATTTATGTGTATTTTTACCCTCATTCAGTCAGGTTGTGTATTGAAACTATATAAAGCACATAGGACTGACTTCATGGTATCTGTCAAGAGCTTAATCCTCTCGAATTGTGAAGTCCAGACCCAGGGTGAGAACACAAAAAGATCAAAATCCTGCCCTAGTAAAACAGAAAAAGCGAAGAGAAAAGCACTGGGTCTACTGGGTCAGGCTAGCTTTGTTAAGAAAATGTGGCAATCATCAGGGTATTACAGTCTAACAAACAACTTGCGCAGCTGCTAGAAGTCGAAAACACAAGTGAATTGACCCCGCGGGACTCGTAGCACAATGCCTCGAGGGCAAGAAAGAAAATCCACTTGCGCATAATTGGGATTAAATATTTATTCTTCTTGCATGAGTATTAAGTCCTATGAGGCATAGTGAATGATGACTTGATGGCCAGATGTTGGCACACAACATCCATCCACGATTCCTCCCTGGATAACAGTAACCCCTGCTCAACCTTCCCACACCGGTGACGGCAAATTCATGGGAGGATTATCGTTGACATGGCACAAAAAGACCAGCTGCTCCGCAATCATAAATACAGCGAACGCTGTGCGATCCAAATCTACAGCCCTGCGTTTTATCAGAAGGAGGCATAGCATAAATATATGGATTGACAGACGTGAGTTTAATTACATATTGCCTTAACGTGTTACATTACGGGCTGGATGGTTAAAAAGACAAAACGCCACACGTTTCACAGAATACGTCGCAGTACCACATCGAAATTGTGTTCGTTGCACCTTAATTTACTAACACGCATCATAGTCTTTATTAACCCATATTGATGAGAACGAATACAGTCTACAGTGACGCTGTTACCTGAGAAAATGAAAGATTATTTGCCATTATATGCTACATCTTGTGGACAATGTGCAAAGCAGTTTGCATTTGGACAGCATGTACAGATTGCGCAACGTCGCCAAATGTGTGCTGCTCGTGTGCCGACAAACATCCTCGCTCGAGAGCAGATCGTGGAGAAAAACGTGCATTTGAGAGGATCCCACTCGTGTTCCCGTGAACGCCAGTGCATGTGGAATGACTGCATCTGCAAGCGGTCCTACTGAAGCTCAAGTTTGTGTGTCAGACGTGCCTGAAAACAATAGGAACATCTGAGGGTTTAAAAACCAGACGTGAAGCCTGTAAGACAGACATTCAGACTATAGTTCAGTGACCAAAAGGAGTGACCCCTCATTCTCCGGTACAAAAAAACAGGAACATAGAACCGAGGGCACCTGATTCTCAAAACTCAGAGCCTCAAACTCCAGCAAAATCCAGTGCTCAGGCACTGTGAAACACGCTCCAGACTCATTTTCTTTCGCCCGACTTCCCTCACACGGCCGTGTGTTGGGTGATGTCGCTTCGGGGAGACATGGACATCTGGCGGGTGAACTGGCTGAAGCTTGCGGCTCGGGGTCGGGTGCGAGGAGCCGTGGAGGTCGGGGACGCGGCGGGAGGGACCGGCCTGGGTTGGGTTTGCTGAAGAGGCAGCGAAGTCTGATCTGACATCTGCAGCTCTTCCTTCTGTTCTTGTGTCAGATCTCTAGAGAACAAGCTCTGGATCAACTGCAACTTCTCCTTTTCCTCATTCAGGAAGACGTCCACCAGAAGAGTCTTCTCCTTCTTCAGCTGCTCGCTGATGTTTTTAGGCACGTCCGGGATCACCCAGGCCACCAGCATGCTCATGGTTATCACCAGGTTCTGTAGGAGTTGAAGACGTATGAGTACATATATTCACACATGCATTAATGGGTGTGGCGCAGAAAATAATACACATCAGTGGATGTGATGAAACATGTATCTTTCCATTCAATAGACGGAGGATCTTTTACACACCAGATAGCATTTCAGGTATGGGCTCTCTGCCAGTGACATCTATAGAGAAAATTCCTGATCACGAGGTTCATATAGAAGAATGGGGTCTGAAAAACTTTTCAATGGTTCATGCTCAACAAGTCTGCATTTATTTGACCTATTTAAAGTAACTGTTTTATATTTGAATAGATTTTAAAATGTAATTTATTTCTGTGATGCAAAGCTAAATTTTCAGCATCATTAATAAAGTCTTCAGTGTTACATGAGCCTTCAGACATCATGCTAATATGCTAATTTGCTTATTTATCAATGTTGAAAACCACTGTGCTGCGTAATATTTCTGTGGAAACCATGTTTTATTTTTTCAGGATTAGAAATGATCAATCAAAAATTGTTGACCTCAAACTTGAACAGTAATGCATGTCTTTTGAAGCCACATGCAAGCTTTGTGAGGAAAAATATTAAGAGATTTTAAGACGTGAAGGAGATGACAAAGGCCTGAAATGATAAAATAGTAAAAGAGATCAAAATACGTCATTAAAATGTAAATGCAAGAAGTAGAAACTATTTTAGCTAGCTGCTAAAGCAACAGTTCTCTTTTCAATTAGTTTAACTTGATGTACAAAAATATCTAAAACTGAAATAAAATGAATAAAAACTATACACGCATATTAAAAAAAGAGTAAAAATTGATTACATTTGACAAAAACACAAGGTATATATGAAAAAGAATTCTAAATATTAATAAAATTTAAGACATTATTCACTGAAAAGCTTTTAAGAGCTTCAAAGCCATGATCACTATGAAATGTAGTTTTAGAACGACACTTGGAACCAGTGTTGCCAAGTCTGCGGGTTGTTTTTCATGTCCGGTGTTGAAGTGACCCCAATAATGTGATATTAAACCCCTGGAATCCGAATTTTATCAGGGGAATCACACCAAAAAAAAAACTGTATTTTACCCCTCAGAACACGATTTTTCCTGGGTGACCAACTCGAAATGCGATTGGGCTAGTTTTAAGTAGCACGGGTTTTGTTGTGAAAACCTGGCAACCCTGCTTGGAACAATTTTTCGAGTGGACTATAACTTTAACTGTTTGGTTTACTGTTTAATTGCATTTCAATAGAATTAGTTTCCACCCACATCTGCTGACAGCAGGACATTTCTACTGAGTTGCAGCAATTATTTTGACCAGCATATAGACTATTAGTCCTAACGTGCAAAGACTGCATCATTTATATGTGGTTGAACCTCTCACGTTGCTGAGGTAGCTATTGTGTGGCTTTTTCATTTGTTTGGCTTTGACTAAAAAAGAACAAACATTTACATTCCTTCATTCATAATCACTTAATAGCGTTCATTAGGAGTAAAGCTGTTTCATTTTAAGATTTCAGATTGGAGGTAATGGTAAAATAAGTAGTTTGTACCTGGAACAATATGACGAAACCTAAACGAGCCGCTAGAACTGACCAGTACTGTTTGGAGAACTGGTAAGGCTCAGTCGACCACGGAGGTTCTCTGTAGTCCTTATACCTAAAATGAGCAAAAAGAAAAGACATGCCGAGTCATTTAAGGCTAATTCATATCCAGCGAGGATTCGTTTGCTGGTTGGCAATAAAAATAAACAGAAAATGTAAAACACATGCTCAACACATGCTTCTAGCAATGCTACAAAGGGCAAAACAACACAACAGCATGATTAATCATGATGAAGACATTTTAAGTGCAAAAGAAGGAACTACATCTTTGTTGTTTCACTTTGCAACTACTTGGTGGGTTTATTTTCTGTGTGGGATGCAATGAAGTCATTCTATAATTTAGGGGACATTTCGCACCAGGAAAAAAACAACATGCTTGCTCAATAAAACAACTATTGGTTTCAGTTGATTTATTTTAGCAGAGTAACTTAACTTCTAGTTGCCAAGCTTAATTATTAAACACCATTTTGATATTACATAGAAAAAATGTGTTTCCCTGGTGGTGAGTTTGTCAACTATAGACAAACTGTGTTGACAATTTCAATGGCAGGCTTCATCTGCTCAACCAAAAGTTATTTTCTTAATCAGGTTAAACTCAAATTGAATATTTATTTTAATTAAAATCATAAAAATACAGCTATGTAACCAACAAATGAACCAATTAATATACTGGCTGAAAATATATAGAAAAAAATACCATAGTGTGTTTAAAATGCTGCAGAAGAAAATTACATCGCATGATGCTGGTCACATGTTTTTTTTATTTTTTTTTTATTTTATTATTATTATTTTTTATTTTAAGGTGTTTAGTTAGTAACAGTAACAAAGAAAATTAAATTTAAACTCGATTTGATTTTTAAGGTATTTAGATTGTAGAAATAAATAGTCTTGACTTCATTATTTTGAATTTGTCAATTCAAAAAGCAGTCATTGCAACAATTAATTTAAGAGACAAAGGCAACTTCAAGCAAATTGAAAAACAAGATATATGTGAGATTATAGTATGTCTATTAATTGATAAAATTTGATATTTCTGAAGAAAACAGTTTGAAAAAAAAAAAAATAATGATCATCAGTGGACATGAAATGTACCCTAAATCATAGAATGACCCTAGTAGTGATAGTAGGAGGAGCCAATCTTGGACATGATGACTGAAAACTGTGCATATTTTGATTATCTCTTCAGGCCTAATTCATTAGACCAGGCTGTTCCCAAAAGTTTTGATTTCCTCTATTGAATTATGAAAAGTAAACTCTGAGTCTTTAATAACCCACCAAGGACGTTGATTTCATGGCCATATACAGTAATCTAAGTGGAATGTGTTAGGCTGGTTTTGATTTCCTCAGACAGTCAGATATCTTCATCGGAAGACATGGTCCCTGGGGTGAAGTCCTTGTTTGGTTATACTAGTCCAGAAAGGGCAAATACGGTGCAGTAAAAACACGGGCTTGATTTGTTCCTTGCCCCTATTTTAGAATGCTGACAAGCTTGCTTATTTTGCTCCCTCTCCATCTATCTGTCCTCTTAACAAACAGACTGGGGGTCAAAGGATCCCAGACATCAGATTGCCACTTCTCTTTGGTCCGAGTAGCTACAAACGAGCGTAATCTCGTTCTCAACTGCTTAAAGCAGAAAAAGCAGACAGGTTCTGATAAAAGCACTTTTCTTGACATGCTTCTGATCTGTGTTGTGAAGGCCGCCAGAGATAATAAAAGCAGTGGTGAGATCTCACACTTCAGGGTGATGGAGTCCCATCTAGAGGTTTTTCTCCCTCTCTCTTTCCTCCACTTCTGTGTGAGGGTTAAACGCTGTTAGCTAACGCAATATGGAAATAATTCTTTCCAGGGAACTGATAAACACAATAACTATAACTGTCAACACAAGCAAACAGCACTGCTTCATTAGAAAATAATTTTTCACATTAAGACGGTTTATAAAACTGTTTAGGCCCACACAAAACCTGTGCATGTTCTTCCACATTTTCTGCTCTGGTTTTAAAGGAAAATCCACAGAATTCTATGGAACTGTTTACGATTTTGTAAAATGCATTACGAGTTATATGTATATCTCATGTAACGGATCTAAAAGGCGGGAGTTTTTGGGAATGACAGTCGGATTCTGCCGAAGTCTATTCACTAGCTGGCCCGTAAACTCAGAGGTTACCCTCCCTATGTGGTACAGTTTGTTCTTTGTAATTTAGAGCTGAATTAAATACGCTGAACTGGATAGGCTGGTTGATTGTTTATGAGTGTAAAGATAAAAAAGAATCTAAGCTTTCCACATGCAGGTGTGGAAAAATCTGAATACATGTAATCTAATCAGGCACCGTTCAAGAAAAGATCAGTATGTTCAGGCCATAATAGCTTCGACACATGTTTATTTCATATACGATTTAAGAGCTGCAAATGAGGAATCTTACAGCTGTTTACGGCAGCCATTCTGATGTGAAAAATCACTTTGCTTACAACTATTTTCCGTTTTGAACGAAATGTCCATGGCTGCGTGTTTTATCAAAGCAATAAGCAGCTGTGATCCCAGTGATTTTAGCACAGGAAATGGATGCTCAATAAATAGTTTGCTTTAGTAATAATAATTATTAGTAACAGTGCATTTTTCCAACCTGCAGAATGTAATGTCTTTGCCGAGACCGGAGACGGAAGGCACAGTTCCTGGTTTAAAGTTGCTGACATTGAAGTAAGAGAGCGTGTGGTTGATGAAGCCGTGCATCGTCCCCGTCTCGCTGTACATGTACTGGTAGACCAAGCGAGGGATGAAATCTGACGTGAAGGAGATGACAAAGGCCTGAAATGATAAAATAGTAAAAGAGATCAAAATACGTCATTAAAATGTAAATGCAAGAAGCAGAAACTATTTTAGCTAGATGCTAAAGCAACAGTTCTCTTTTCAATTAGTTTAACTTGATGTACAAAAATATCTAAAACTGAAATAAAATTAATAAAAACTATACACGCATATTAAAAAAAGAGTAAAAATTGATTACATTTGACAAAAACACAAGGTATATATGAAAAAGAATTCTAAATATTAATAAAAACTTTAATGATACTAAAATAACACTCATTCAGACAACTAAGGAACGCATAAAACTGCTGCAGAGCAGTATCGCTGATAATGTGTGGCATTTAATTGGCTTGGAAAGGCAATTTATAGCTGTAACATTAAACGAATACTTGATTTCCAAAAGAACAACACAGCTGGAGTGAATCAGATGTTGGGCTTCTGAGTAAATGTGGCTTTCTTAATAAAAGTTCAGAGAGAAGCTGAAGGATCTTTACCATAAGGCTTACTAGAATATTCCTCTCATATTGGGAACATTACTAACTATTAAAATAAATCTGCTGGGGGTTTATCATTCAATTTCAAATAGGAGAGACATGCATGAAGCAAACCGCTCATCCATGCAATGTTAGAACAGAAATTGTGACATAAACTGATTCCTTTCATGAATAATGTGAACCTAGACATATAAGTATGAAGAATCTTGATCATCTAAGTCTTAAAAAAAATAAAAACAATACCAATGATGCAGCCTGGGGTGTTTATGAATCCCTCTATATGATGAAGAGAACTTTTATGACTAGCACATAGTTATATAACAGAAACTCACATTGATGATGACTGAGAACTTTCCCAAACCACTCAAGATGTTGTACCAGATACCTGTGTAAGAAAACAAGTAAATTCAGAGGTTAAATTAGTAGATTCAAGTATTATTAAGAATGCAAATAAACAGTTGTAGTGTAAATATTAATGCAAGGTTTTCACCGATATCTTTGGCTCTAATGGCATCTGGCCGGCGAAGCTCAGTGACGAACTTCTTGGCGTCGAGGCGAATCTCGATGACATTGTTTAAGAGGGCGAAAAGTGGAGCCAGCGGGAATGAGGCCACAAAGAGCGACACGAAACCAAACTGAATGACTGCAGAATGACAAACAAAGAAACAAACATAGAGATTACATGCTGAGACATTTGGATTACAAATCAAAGTTTGATACATTAGTAAGACTGCTCTCTATTACCAGACATTAAATATTGATTTTATATAAGCATTCATCAGTTTTGGGGTCGGTGATATTTCTTAATGTTTTTGAAGTCTCCTATGCTCACCAAGGCTGCATTTATTTGATCAAAAATACAGTAAAAACTGTGAAATTGTGAAATATTACTACAATTTAATATTGCTGTTTTGTATATATATATATATAGGAATAAAAATATAACTTATTCCTGTGATGCAACAATTTTCAGCATCATTACTCAGTGTCTCACTTCAGTCAGTGTCACATGATTTTTTAGAAATCATTCTAATTTGCTAATTTGGAAAGTGTACTTTTTTTTTTTGATTTTTGATTAATAGAAAATTTAAAAGAAAAGCGTTTTTTTTATATATTGTTTTTTTATATAAAAAATATTATATTTACAGTTTTACTGTCACTTTTGATCAAATAAATGTATTCTTTCAGAATAAAAGCAAGAGAAAAATTTCAACAACAAAAAAAATTTTACTGATCCCTAACTTTTGAACAGTAATGACGCAATAATAAATAAAAATAAATAAAGTAGCCCTATACGGTATATGTGTACATAACAGTGTGTAACCGTGTGTTTACATAAGTAGATCAAATAGCTTCTCAAGAAATTTCCACAAATCATTGTAACAATGGAATAACCACTACTTATTTGAGGTGGTTATTATCTAGGAACAGAATGTGTCTTTCTACAGTAACTCGACATTATCAGCATAGGTGTCAAGCACAAAGCTGATTATTTGTCAATCAACAACACACGGAACATAAGCCTTGTGGGAGACTGCATTTCCTTTTTTGGCTTGATTGACACATGGTCTTTTTCTGTGCAACATGCAAACAATGGCTTCGAGAGCGATCAGGCTGGAGGGTATCCTACATAAACATCCATACGAGTGGGTCTCATTCCCCCGCTCTCAGTGAGAATATCTTTCACGGTATGTAGGTGGTGATCTCCCTCCAGTGTTATTAGTGAAATTCTTGAGTTCATCTTCAGTTTCTCCCCAGTCGTTTCTTTGATTCGAAGAATCTCATAAGTGCTTCTTGTATGAAAAAATAATAAATCTGTTTTACTTGGCAGTGGATTAAGGCATCCATACATTTTCAAGAAAAGACTTAGGTGCAGGTTTTCTCACGCACAGGTCTATGATAGACAGTTATGCAACTCGCCTGCACTTCAGGGACTAAAGCAACCGTTGCACATCAAACCGCTCAATCAACAATCATGATAGGGAACCACAATAAATTTTACAGACTATATAATTAGAGAACAAAGCACTTAGAGACAATGTAGTGTGCCTGCATGAAATTTTATATTACAAAAAAGAAAAACAAAACAAAAATATTTAAGACAGACCTGTTTCAAAGCTGTTTCGAATCAAGTTAATTTTTTTACAAATGTGTCAGGAAACATCAGTCTGCGTCTTACGTTCTCAGCATAATTTTGTATAAATGCAGGATGAATAATAGTAATTCAAGTTTGCATTGGTGTTCAGATGTTTAACTTTGCTGTTTACTCACTAGGCTTTCAGATCTTTTGCAGACGCCTTAATGTCAACTTACATAAACACTAAGTCAGTTGTGTAGCCACGTTAGCCAATGTAGATCCTTTCCCGATTGTAAACACAGCTGTAAAACAAATGCTTGGGCTAAAGGCCCAATTCACATGTTCATTCATAATTGGGACCCTTAAAACCATCACAAACTCTACTAACTGAGTGTCTTTCGTGAAACACTGGGGCATGTTAAATCTAGAACCTGTGCATTCCTTCGACAACAAATCCTGTGGTTCCCGCCGAAGGGGATGAGTTAGATTAACCAGATGTTTTCTCACAACGCTTCACCCTGAGGATGCTCTACTTTCGCTTTTACACAGAGTGGAGAGTGTCACTCACTCATCTCCATGTATTCAGGTGTGAGTCCATCAAAAGGCTCCAGGTCGTAGTCCAGGTGCCACTGCTGGCGGCGACCCGGCTGCTCCACAATCTCCTTGGGCACCCGTTCCTTGTCCTTGAGGGTGCGGCACAACTTCTTCAGCTTTCTAAAGTGGGAAATGAGAGGAAGAAAGAGAGAGGCAGAATGTAAACACACAAACCGTTGCTATAAACTTGACGTTGTAGCTAAAATGACCCAGACTTGACAGTGAGTCAAGTGTCAGGTTTGTTTCTACGAACTGCATATGAATTTATGCAGACACATTGTGTGCTTTGTTTATATTTACATAACTAGTACTATTGTTTGTACTGTACATATAGATTTTCAAATCAAAAACAACTGCACTTTTTATAT